>JNEV01001111.1:0-156043 GCA_000697495.1 Saksenaea oblongispora B3353 | reverse complement strand
TTGACATTACTTTCGCTTTGACATTACTTTCGCTTTGACATTACTTTCGCTTTGACATTATTTTTGCTTTGACATTACTTTTTATTTTGATATTACTTTTACTTTAATATTACTTTTACTTTAATATTACTTTTATTTTAATAATGCTATGTTTTTAAAAAAGTAACAATTTATTTTTTCTAGACTGTGTTTTTATTGCATTAAGTAATATAGCAAAAATACAAAAATATAAGTGCCTTGCTAGCTCAATCGGCAAATGGTTCTTTAGAAATATCAAATATGACAAGTAATAAAAATCATAGTGGCAGTAATAAAAATCATAGTAGCAGTAATAAAAATCATAGCAGCAATAGTAAAAATCATAGCAGTAGTAGTAAAAATCATAGCAGCAGTAGTAAAAAACATAGTGGCGATAGTAAAAATCATAGTGGTGATAGTAAAAATTATAGTAGTAGTAGTAAATATCATAGTGGCAGTAGTAAAAATTATAGTAGTAATAATAAAAATTATAGTAATAATAATAAAACATATAGTAGTAATTATAAAAATTATAGTAATAATGATAAAAATTATTAGTAGTAGTAGTATAAATGATACTAATAATAATTTCTATTATTATTTTTTATTTTATTTATCTTTCAATAAAAATTAAGTAAAAACATTAGAAAATTTTTCAATTTTTGAATATTATACTTTCCTCATATTGATGGTAGCAGGATTGTTAAGCAATGAGCCTTGCTAGCTCAATCGGCAGAGCGTGAGACTCTTAATCTCAAGGTTGGGGGTTCGACCCCCCCGTAGGGCTACTTTTATGGTTTTTGCGGTCTTTGTTACACAAAGATCGGCCAATCACATCGCTTACAGTGTCGTCGTCGGACTTCCCCTTGCCAGTTTCACGGACCGACCCGATGAATCAGCTTTCTGACAAATCTTTGTCAAGCTGAAACATCGGTCGCTGGAAATACCTTTTGGTACCTTGATGACTACTTTACTTAGTCAGACAGTTAGTCAAGCAATTAGTCAGGTACCAAAAGGTATAAATAGAGCTTTATTTTTGTAAACAATAAAGGATAACTTTCGATTTATCAATCTACGTCGTTTGATTGATTAGTTTTTGATTCTGACATTTGGGCGCAACGATCGGCTTCGATTTATAAGTGATTCGTTTGGCGCCTAGGAACCCAGAAAACGACACAACCTGGATACAGTGCACAACAGTGTTCTGTACACAACAAAAAAGTCGGAAAAGCAAAATGCTCACTACAGGGGTCGAACCTGTGACCTTGGCGTTATTAGCACCACGCTCTAACCAACTGAGCTAAGCGAGCTACATATTTTTTGAGAGTATATTAGAAATGATTTGCGTAATATCATTTGGGATTGAAAATGGCTGAATTCAACTGAATTTGTCTGAATTTGTCTGCAGGGATCGGGGGTGTCCGAGATCAAACTGCCGGACCACCGGAAAGTCATGCTCACACAATGTCAGAACTTCTCTCTGTGCTTCGAATTCCATTTCTTTGCTGACGCATTTAGTACTGATCTATTCTTTCTACCTTTACTACAATAAAAGAGTTTGCTTCTTTACTAAAACCAATAAAAATTACATTTTTTAGTAAACTTTTATAATTTTTTTTACGTAAGTTAATAGAACTATGAACATCTCTTAGATAATCCTTTACTAGACTTACATTGTAGTGCTATAAAAAATAAATTGTCACTATATAAAAAGATAATGCCGCCACTATCAGTTTTACTGCCGCCGCTATTGATTTTACTGCCGCCGCTATTGATTTGACCGCTACGAAAGTAAACAGCCGGTGCCACACTGCCAAGTCTGTGGCTATCGTTTATACAAACAACCTGCTGATCATATACAAATGCATTTTTAACAGTTTTATCTCCTGCTATCTATTTTGTATTCATTGGTTTTTATATAAACACTCCTCAATTTGGTTAGATAAACAGCAAGTTTTTCAGATACAAGACAAAAGATATCTACTTAGACTGTCCCCTTACAATCCCTTCAGCCTTATTAAAGACCTACCAGTAATCTCTTTTATTTTAATATTATTTCTGATTCTATTTTAATTTATATTTGACATATGCAGCAGGATACTATTATCTCATTTTACTTTGATTTTATTTTTATTCTTTTTTTTTTTTTTTTACGAGTCTGCCGTATTATCTGTTTAAATCTCTGATTTTATTTAAACAATCTGATACAAGATCATATGTAGTCTTAAATACGATCTACTAACGATCAGATTTCTTTTTTCAGTAGGACTAATCAAGAGTCTTCTCAATCACGTCTGTTATAATCAGTGTTCAATAACCATCTGTATCTTTCTACCGAGAGTACCATGTTGAACCTTGGTATTAGCTTGAAACTTCACTCAAACTCGAGCTTTCTGTTATATACTATATCTTGATGTTACTACGAAATATTAAGCCTTTCATCTTGTCCGACAAAATTTATACCTTTCAATGGCAAAGCAGAGCGAAAAAAAAAAAGAGTAACTAGCCTCAGCAGACTATTGTTCAGCCAATAAAAAACCATTTCGAGAAAGTAAATTATGAGCTACATCTTTTTTTTTTTTGATAACTCATTCAAATTCTTTCATGCATCACTGCAATGCTTCAAGAGTTGTATCACAAGGCAGGGCAAGCCACACAATGTTGCATTGATGCGTTGGTGCATGTGACTCAACAATAAACAGCAATATCCCAATGTTCTAAACTTCAGCCATTGCATGGATTGCATTGATTGCATACCCTTTCATTTGTTCAATTTAGAAGTATATTCAAAATAGCCATTACATATCTTCATAGCATTGTCTACCCAATGAAGGTGTACCATCACCATCCATTGGGATAAACTGTGAAGAACCAAGCTTCTAGATCTCCGGCAGGTGTTACTAGAAGCAGCATTGCATTTTAACCTTTGCGCCGCAACAGGCGTTCCAAGCGTAACACGAGAAGGCTTCTAATTTTGTATTTGCAAGATGACCATCACCAATTCCAATCTCGACCTCACCAATATCAACTACCGCCTGAGCACTGACCAACAAGCCTCTTGCCAGGCACACACACGGCGTTCCAAAAATTTTTGCTGACGTCATTCCAATTTCAGTGCTCCTGTTGGCGGCCATAAACAAAAACGACACCTGTCACTTGTTGAACGCAAACCAAAAGACACAAAATCATGTTCGGTACCTGGGCAAGAGGTCTTGTTCGTCACGGTGTTCGCTGTACCGTAAGTCAGCACTACTATACCACCATACGCGATACAAATCCGTTCTTTCTACTTTAGGCCGCTAGACATGCCTCAACCGAGACAGCCGGTCGCCATGTGGCCTTCGAAGAAGCGCTCAAACTTATCCAAGTCGACAAAAAAGAGCGTGTGGAAATGTTAGCACGTGTGGAGAAGGAAATTACGCGCGTCAACAAAAGTAGGAATGCGAAGAGAAAGAAAGAAAAAACGTTGACTCTTTTGTTTGCTGATAGGCAGCGCAGCTACAAAAGCCCCACAATTAGCTGCACTGAATGCCCTTAAATACGATTTGGAAGTTAAGGCAGAACTGAATGACTTGGAGATTCGACGAGACTTCAATGAAGGCAAAAGTAAGAGAAAGTACAGCTTAAAAAACTTTGCTGACGAAAAAAAAAAGTCGATATGTCACGACCTGTCTTTCGCTATCTGAGCCAGAAGCAATTCGAAAAAGCACCACGCAATCAATTATTGGAACGTGTGACACAGATGAACGTCATCCCGGATCTGGTGGCCCCAGGTTTCGACCCTAAAGTACAGATCAATATCCACCTCGGTGAAGACCAACCATCAGTGGAACCAGGCGTGTTTGTCGAACCTGAACAGGTAATTTTGGAGCAACACTGTAGGAGAGGAACAGCAACGAATGATGCGTCGTGTTAGACTATCCAAACTCCCAAGATCAATATCACCAACTTCCACACAAACACACGATTGTACACATTGATGATGGTCGATCCAGGTAAATAGTCCTGTCTAAAGCCCTTCTGAATCCAACCATCTTGTTAGACTCGCCGGATGTGACTAATCAGACATACCAGCAATATTGTCATTGGTTAATGTAAGTTGTGTCCTTTCTCCTTGGAGCGAAAGTAACCTCGGCATTTATTAGAACCAACGTGCCATTGTCAGCTACACAGTCCATTGTTGCCGGTGGTGACACTGTGTTGAATTACGTCCCACCTCATCCCCAAAAGGGCACGAAATATCATCGATACACGGTCATTGCTTATGAACAGCCAAATCAAGGTCAGGATAAGGTTGAAATCAGCTTAGAGAAACGGGACGCATTCGATACAAAGGCATTGGCCCAGAAACATGGCCTTAATATCAGTGGTGTCTCATTCTTCCGTGAAGAATGGGACGCATCAGTGAGCAAGATCTATCAGGAAGTTTTGCGTAAGTTCTTTTATTTTCTCGATATCTGTTGAAGCATAACTTGACGCTTGGAATGATTATAGGTGTCAACGAACCCGTGTACGGCAAACCACCAAAACCACAACGTTACATCCAAAGAGTCACGTATTATTAGATGATTTTGTTACATAAAAAGTAAATACTAGACGCATTCGCTATTTTGAAGATATTTTCAGTGTATGAGATGCGTATGATGCAAGGTATCTTAAAAGAATTAGGAGAATTTGTTGCGGGAAGAAAGAATATTGAGAAGCTTTGGTTTGACATTGGAAGCTGATCGTGAAGCGTGGCTGTCGAGATTGACCACATTAAGGAATCCTGATGGCTGAATAGAAAAAAATGTGAGATAGAGAAAGTGTATCCCTAATCTTACCTCTTTCTGTTTCTGCTTCCTTGCTGAAAAGCCCACGTGTGAACCACTTTCATGAATGCCGCCCACCGAGCTTTCCGTCTCCGTTAATCTAGATCTGAATTTTGCATATTTTTCTTCAGCCTGGAAGACAGTGGGACGTGCAGGTCCAGCTGCTTTGGGTTGTTGCTCCTTTTGAACATGCTCTACAACTTCAACATCGGCTCCCCACTGATCTTCAAGGTCGTCATCCGAATTCATTCCGCCTGCTCTATCCAATCCACCTGACGGTAGAGCCTAAAGAAAAAAAAAAAGGTTGGGCGATGATTTGATCTGTTGTCGTTTATTACCTCATCTTCGCTTTCAGCTGCTGATACGTCGTTGCTTCCTTGGTTGTCCTCTTGCACTGCTTCCGTTGCTGATGGAGCAGGATCCTCTGTCCAAAAGCCTGGTCTAGCGGCTCTTGCAAAGGCAAGCGTTTTCGGATCCTTCGCTGTAGAGGGCATAAATATACAGTTGCTCAGCTTCCTATTTTACCTAGGACGGCCAATGCATCACCGCTTTCTTCCAACATTTTCTGCCGTTTCGCTAGAGCTGCTTGGCGAATGGCCACAAGGTCATACTCATCGTCATCGTCATCGTCGAAAATATCGTAGTCATCCAACATGAAGCCTGCTTCGGCAGCAGCACGCTTTCGACGCAGACCACCACTTGTGATATCTTTCAATAGCCGCTGAACCATGTTCCGGTCAGAGTCAGCCAGATCCTTACTGTACAAAGAGTAAACTAGTAAATAGCCTAATTCATCCACCTGCAAACAAGCTTACTTTAATGCTGCTCGGAGAAACGCCTCGTCAACACGATCTGTTTCTTCGTTTCGTTCAACCAGCAGGTCATCCTCCTCAAACTCATCTAGATTTTCGTTTTCGTTGTACGCTTCCGGACCCCCTGCGCCGAAATATTCGTCCTCTTCTTCCTCTGCTTCCTCCTCGACATACTCGCTTTGAAGCCCCATCTTAACAGGTTTTGACGGACGAAACAAGAGTTCTTCAACTGCAGCTTCCTGCTTGCCTTCCTCTTCCTCTTCTTCTTCTTCTGCTGATGCTTCAACCATCTCGGCATCACTGGAGTCCTGCTCTACAGTGCGTTTAACCAAGCGAGTCAATGGCTTGATTAATGGTTCCGTATCGTTGTCTAGACTAATTGTAGCATCAACCAACTCAGCAGTCTTTTTAGTCTATACAAACAATGAACTCAGTCTTCCTAAATTGTCAACAAATCTTTACCTGATTTTTGAAAAAGTTGGCAATCGAATGCGAGGGCTCTGGCTTTTTTGGTTTGACAGGCTTATCTTCATCATCAAATAGATCTCCTCGCCGAGATTTTCCTTTCTTCCGCTTAAGTTGCAGTTGTAACACATCCTCCTCCTCGTCTGACGGTGTATCGGCTTCGTTTGCTGATGTTTGTTTCTGTTCTTCTTCATCGTTGGCTTCTTCTTCGCCAGAGAGTTCGATATCCATGTACTGTTCTTCATCCGGAACAGAATCATTATCATGGTGCTTTTCACGACTCTGAAAATGACGCTCCACTTCGAGATTAATGATCTCTGCTTCTTTTTCTTTTTCCAATAGTCGCTCTGCTCTTTGAACAGCTGTTGTAAAATCTCCACGTCGTCGAATAGCTTCTTCCATTTTTCTGCGGCGTTCGAGCATCTGTTTTGCAATTCGATCTTGAATCTGTTTATTGAGATCTTTATGTGACATGCCAGCTGGACGAGTAGGTGACAGGCGCATGTACATTGGGTTTGGTCTTTCAGGCGATAACAACAGCGTACGCTTTTTCGGCGGTCCTCCCACGATCTCAAGTTCACTATCGCTATCGCTGGCCTCCTCCGCAATTGATGTTTGATTTTCGTTTCGTACAGGTTTCTCGATACGAAGAGTTGGATTTGCTTGACTATGAACGAAATCAATCATTATGATAGAATCTACCTGGTCACCTACATTTCTGTTTTCGTGTTATCTGCCTCTTTGACATGCTGTAAGAAATCTGCAAACGTCTTTTTGTTGATACGTGGTTTGAGTTTCACTTCTACCGATCGATTCACTCGTTCCTTTTCTCGGTGCATCTCCATCATAGCCTTTTTAGACAATCGTTTGTTTTTGGATGTCTGCTGCTCGTTTTCGCTGCTGTCGCTTTCATCACGGAGAAAATCGAACATCAAACCATCATCGTTATGTTCGCCTTCTGCAGCTGATCCACTCTTTTTCTTCGAGGCAGATGCCTTTTTCTTCGGCTTACTGATTTGCTGTTCACTCTGATCATCATCTTCAGCTTCCGATGCGCTATCAACAATGTTTGTTTTCCTTTTCGCCTTTGGTTTGGACGGTGACTTTTTGGACCGATGTTTTTTTGGCTGTTCGTCTTCCTCCTCGGAATCGGATGCATTGGTTGCAAACTTCCCGAGAAGTTTTTCAAATCGAACCGTCGCTGCTGACTTTTGAGTTTTCTTCTTACTTTTAGATTTCTTCTTTTCAGGAAGCAATGTTGTTGCTGAACTATCTTGCGCACTGTCAACTGGTTTCTTCGGGAGTAGCGTTTCCATAGCTCCTGGCGTTTTTAGTACTGCCGGTGTGGAAAAGAAAGTATCGTCATCCTCATCCTCATCATCGTGCGTAATGTCCATGTCTCTGAGCTGCAAGATACTTTTCAATCTACTTGACACATTGAGACCTGCTAAGAAACGGGAATCGTTTGCGTCCCAATTATCATCGTCTTCAGAATCGGACACAGTGCTGATTTTATTAAGCGACAGTTTCTCGACTCCAATTTCTTCCACGTTATGCTTTTGCTCAGATATTGTTGTTGTGTCGGCTAATTCTGTAGTGGATTCCATGTTGGTGATTCTGCTTAAAGAAGAAAAAATTTAAACGCGACGCGAGGTTCTCGCGTCGTGACTATGTGCGGAACATTTTGGAGACCGCCAGGATGCAGACACGATCGGCAATGCTTCCGATCGGACAGCGCTGGCGGCCTTCTGTAATGAGGGTGCAAAATAAGAATGGCGGCGAATACAACAACAGCTGGAACTTATTCTTTGGTATTATTTCCACGATGATCGCTTTTTACAGAGATGAACAAAGATGAAGATCGAATGCAATATTCCTTAGAAGCACCTCTTTACCTGTTAAATTTGGCTGAAAATAGTGGTTAAACGCGAAACGAGATACAATTGGTTTTTATTTAGCTAAAAGAAAGAGAAGATCATATTAAAGTTACGATCCCAATGTGGTGAATACCACATCACCTATTATCATAACGCATCGGATTTCACTGTATTTCTTGGGCATTTACTCATACTAGAGGGTTTGTATATATCTGTAGAAAGTTATACTTCGTTTCAAGTCTTTTATTAACATTGTCTCGCTGATGTTAATGTCAGTCTCCTGTTAAGTCTAGTCGTCTATTAGCATATACGGCACGATATCCAAAAAGGCAGTGTCTATTTCTCTAACGTTTGTATTTTGTTCTTTTAAGTTTATTGATACTCCATGGTTTTTCTACGAGCCATCCCTACACGGCGGTCCGGATTTATAACTCACAAAATTGTGCTAAAATTTGTGAACTAATAGTAATCTGGAAATTCTTACCAGTCCAAAAGTAGCCGGATTTCATGGTAGAATATAAGAAAAATAGCTCTAGGTGTCTAGAGTTTGCTGTATCTGGCTGGACTCCTCATTCAACAGTTGGTATTGAAACAAGGTGCCTCAGTAGGCGAAATCCGACTGTTTCCGGTTAAATTTTCATTGTGGTTTAAGCCATTATGTGTACCTGAACTTTTTGCGCGCTGTCTATATACATATACTGATATTTATTATTTTTGGTTCAAATGCCCACTAAAATACCTAGTAGCTGAAACACCAGAAAGTTTTGACTTTTTCTCTTGAACAAAGCGAAATCTCGGAGTATTGTACTGTTCTCTGCTTTATTCACGTACATCAACCTCACCCTATATCATAGCGTAAATATCTGGTGGCGCCTAAGTTTCCTATATTACCGAGCAAAAACCTGAAATGTTTGGAGAGAATCACGGATCGCCCGTTCGCAAATCACGTGGAATGCTGAATCTTACAGATGGCATTCGTGACTTAAAGTGTTCAACGGCAATCTCTTTTTGTTTCATCAGTGATTTACCATGTGGCACGTAGGCAATCTGCTCGTCGTTATCCGGCTCTGAATGGAACATAAGATTAACTTTATAATATAGGGCAAACAAAACGGACCGTGGTGAAGGTTCGAGCGGACGAGACAACAGTTATGTATTTGAACAGCAAAATGATGTTCGATTGAACGATTTGAGCTCGAAAATATCTACCCTGAAAGATGTAAATGTTTTTTTAGTCAATGGCGAATATTAATGGTTGTTATATATATAGATTACGCTTGATATTGATCGCGATGTCAGAAACCAGGACAGAGTGTTGGACGATTCGGTATGGGTTTGGCATCCAGCCCCAGAAGAAACTGATTCTGTATGCCTTGGCTAGCGCGACGTATTTAGCGGACTTGGACAAAACTTACAAAACTCATATGGACGTATGAATCGCATGATATCGACTCGCCACAAGCGGCAAATGTGCTTTTACATTACGGTCGCCGTTTCAGTATTCTTGCTGGTTTACTATGGATCGGGATGGCTCGGTCGGATATCGTTTTCTTCTCCATCTGAAACAAGCGATCCTCTAACGGGAAAAAATGACATGTAAAAAGAAAGCTATTCAGTAGATAGCTACCGCTTTATGGTATAGTGACATTGGACGACTTTGGTACCTGCAAATGTTGAATCTCAGAAGCTTTCGGAAAGCTCTTTCTCAACGATGAGATCGCGCCTCTCTATTACGAAATTGGATGTTGTGGATAGTGTGATATCGATTCTTCGAAATGAGACAATTAAAGGTGATTCAATTGAAAAACTCTGTCATTAAAAAGTAGAAGTATCGTGTGAGGTCATGCCGCTTTCCAAAACTCGTGAATTTGTTCCATCGATCGCCATTCCAATATGCGTCAGGAACACTTACAGCAGAGCTATCAGATACAATAATTTATTATCTGCTTTAACCTCCCCATTCTAACATATTATAGTAGAATCCGTCACCGCAGTAGCTATTGACCCTGTAGGTTTTTGTAGCGCTTGGGAATCATTTTCGCATTAGCGAGTAGGAAACATTTACTGTAGTGCCTGCAACGTTGTTTCCTTATTTAATTAAGAGCTGATTGCACGTTCGTTGCAATCTATTTCTTCATGATCGGATAGATAGAAAGAAAGGAGAGTGATGGGCTGACCATTAGATACATGATCCTCTTGGATGGCAATCGTAGGCATTCGACCTGGAGCCAAGCTAACCCATAGCAGTGTGCAAATATCAATTTCCCAATGAGCCTTGATCGATTGGGAGTTCTACCATAGCGCCAATCGTACAACAGAGTGCTAGACACAACTTGAAGCAATCATTAAATTTAAGCGCAGGTTCGTCAAAACTATCAATGCTCTAAAGAACCACGGATGACTTATTTTGGCATAGATAACCATGGCTTTTAAGGACTTTCTTCTTGTCTTCATCGTTATACTTACAATATAGTTGCGATTCTCACTGTCAGTTGTAGTGAATATAAATGAGCATCACACTTCCCAGGTTTGTCGATCTAGAACCCCCCATCGGGGCTGCCTTTGCCATATATGTGAGCAGTGGTCGTATGCTACCCACTCTTAGAGCTGATAGCGAATTTAGTTTGCAACAACTGCGAAACAGCATAGAACCAAAACGGAAATGCCAGAGTCAAGGAAGATCCAAGCCTTCACTTAAATATGCTTCTTTTTTTATGTTCTTAGTGTGTTGGCCGACTTGGCACCGTTCGGAAGAGTATGCACCTCACGTGAATCAGCGGTTTTCGGCGTAAAATGCGCGGTACTCATACATTCACTATAGACGCAAATCCGGCTTCCATGTTCATGCAAAGAGTGGTCGTCAATTACGTAAAATTGTCCTACAAACCAGTAGTTGGATCAACCCAGATAAAGTTTCAGCCGTCTGATGACGGCTCACTCTCCATTATCTATTACTCCTTTCTCAACAAATGTACATCCTTTCCTATGTTGACTCACACACTAATTTTTCTAATGGTTTACGTATTCGAGGAGGATCCGGCCACCTTCTCTAACAATTTTCTTTTATAAAAGCAAACAACGAATGGTTTATGAAGATGCGCTAGTGTCAGCACCGTTTCCGGATTGGCGATCATTTGATGGGAATGGAGCTTCTTTACGTGACTCGGCCAGCAGTTTGTCGATGCCTTTATCCTTCAAGGTGACCTACGCGATCGAATTTGGTGTGAATTGATCAATCATTGATTGACATCACTTACCAAAACACATGCTCGGTAGTCTTTAAACAGTTCCTCACATTCAGGAGTTGTGTCGCCTTTCAAAAACTTTTCAGAATACCACCTGTTAAAGCATGCGTCGTATTTTTGCTTCAACTCGGTACAGTCTGCTCCTACGCTGGAAGACATTGTCGGAAACCCTTTTTTTTTTTTACTCTGCCTCGGTCGAGATATTCATGGGCCATGTGGCGGAACGGGAAAACATTCGGAACCCAGTCCTCTGGCCGTGCCGGATACAGACATTGAAATGCCTTCGGACACAAATGACCAAGTCACACTATCCTTAATCGGATAAAACTTTTCCGATATATGGATAACGTAGAAAAAGCGCGCAGTGACAACAAACCGAAGCATATCGTTAAAAACTGTTCAAAAAAATATTGTATATCTGAGTATCGCGCCGTATAACATACGGTGATACATGCGGGTGGACCACAATACGACACGCATGCATGTCACACAGGACATTTCTCTGAACGTAGGCTAAATGTCAAATAGCCAAATCCTTAACGATTTGCCGATTAGTTGTAGCTTTCTGCAGCCTATATGCCATATTGTAGTTCATAAGAATATCTAAAAACGTACAATGAGATATGCTTAAAAGAATCAATGAAAAGATACTTATCTGAAACATTGGTTTTAATCATTCTTCGCTCTGTAAAGGAAAGAGAAGTGAGGATTCATCTTTCTTCTCCTATGTATAGTCTTTTCAAGACTTTATTCTCCTTCGGGTGCTGTATACGACTACGAGAGACGTTATCGAAAGGCTTTGCAAATAATTAACACTTGCCATTTTTTCCAGATTCATTGTCTCTTTGACGGAACAGTCTGTTTTCAAGTTCTCAATATCTTCAGGTAGAGTCGCCAGATCACGAGAGCACTTCACTGATCTGCTTAGGTTTTGCAAGAGAATAGATCATCCTTTCGACTATGTCCGTGTTCGTATCATCATCTAATTTTCGATGTTGATGAAGCACCTTATAAGTTATATGATGTTCAGGAGCATATACTTTAAGAAAAATCTTTTCCAAATGACTTTCATTTATTAGTCTACTGCCTTTCTATTGAAATAGTTACCAATACTTGTTTGTCTCGCCTGGGTTTGCCTACATTCCTACTTCTTTACTTATCTTGACAGTAAGAGGTCAATTTTTGTATCCGATTGGTCACTACACCTAGTATGCTGCAAACTTGCTGGATAAGTTCTATTTGTCAATGATTAGGTAGTACCATGTGCCTCGATGCACTTGGAGCTTCGGTATCATCTTTGGAGATATCGCTGATATCCTGGTAGTCAGAGGAAGTATTACATAAGCTTTCATTGTCTGATGTTCTATGACACAGTTTGTCCTCTTCCTCCGTGAACAGAATAACTGATTACGCTGATATATCGTTGCCGTAAACTTGTGAAGACTTTCCGTGATAAGATTCATAATCTCTGCCTCTTCATTATTACTGTCTCATTGCTGGTATAGCTTTGCAAGGAGCCTGTCTTCCGAAAACAATTAATAATTGTAAATATAGCCTGAAAATACATCGATATAATTATCCACCGAAAGTATTCTTTTAACGCGCGGCTATTGTATTTCAGTTTCTTCACAGGACCTGTCAAGGATCTATTAAAACACTCGTTACAATCGGCGTTCAAAAAGCTTTTTCTTTTATCCTGATCTTTCAGCCGAGAAATATCGCTTCAAGTCTTAGCGTTGACTCAAAAACTCACCTGGTGCTCACTCACACTGAAACTTACCGTTACTTTTAAACCGCTATCTACATCTTGGTGCATTTTATCACCGAAAGTCGCTTTACACTCACAACTTGGTAGACGGTCATAAAAATCGCACCTTACAATGTGCACTTCATTCCAGCTTCCGACAACCAATTCTAATAATAACTGTCCAAAAAGTAGTTATTGTTGTCAATTTCAATTTCTATACTCATTTCATATGTACAAAAGCCAAGTGCTCCAGCAATTTTTTACAATATACAATTATTCCTTATATAAATTATGTGTAGATATCATTTCCTGTAGGTGCTTGGTACCTAGTATCGTGTTAGCACAACGAAACATGTACGTGATCTTTATGCACCTACCCTGACGTGGCTTCCAGCTCAGGCATGGCCACGGACGATAGGTGAATAATAATAACAGGAAGTTTCTTGTTCACTACCATTCTGCATATAGAATATTAACTACCATTCGTTTTGTATAGGCCAACTTACGTATCCAGTTGTTTTCCTTGGACAGGATCCCATTGTTCGGTTATATCCACGCTGCCCAGCTGTGTGTACTGATGCAAAGTTCCCTCCATCCTTCGCTTTATAATTTCCACCACAGTTACTGCCTTGTTGACAGTGATTCCTTTTCCAATCACTACGATATGGGATTCTTTTTGATCCTGTAAACCTAGGTGTCAGTAAACTTGCTCATCATGATGGTTACAAAAGCTTACACGTAGCATTGTCAGGCCGGTGTCCACATAACGTGTTATTTTACCCCCTTGTGTCATACGGATTTCGTTATCTGCGGGCTCAGTCACATCTTTGTCTTGTTCCTTATTCGATTTGGCAATTCGACGATAGTCCTCCACTATCGAATACATGAGCATCTTTCATTTTGGCTGTGCGGTAAGCCTATTACTTTATAACACCAAGACAGAAAAAGAAGAAAATCCTAAATATGAAGTAGATAATGAGTCTTAAGAAACGCGTAACAAGACAACAGTCAACGTTTTCTCTTGTTTGCAGTGATTCATCAGTCTTCGTTTTCATAATGTTATCATACATATGATTGCCTGTAAGTTCAACCACACCATCCTCTAAAGAATATAAGCAGGTTTCCATTGATTCTGCAAGACATGTCTACGTCTTGTAAACCAGAATATATCGGATATAAATATAAGAACCGGCTGATAAATTCTTGCTTCAATAATCCACCATGAAGCCTTCACTTGTGGATTCATGGCTCAATAGCGAAGCTCGGAAAAAAAATTAGAAAGAAAATGTTGTGCCACCCTTTATCGCCAATATCCAAAACTTCGGATAGACACTCTAACAATGACACCGGGGAAAGCGGTTAAAATAAACGCGACAATCTCCGTAGAATTGATATATGTCCGGCCTTACGATGCTAACATTCCGAGACTAAGAAAGAGCACCAAGATTACGGACGATCAAGAGGAGATGTAGTTGAACATGCAACCATACTCAAACCTTTTACGGTAGTCATCATCTGAATCACTGCATAGCAAGAGGAACACGGCGACCGAGAAAAAAACAAAATAAAACGTTTGCTCACCTTGAAAATGCTGCTAGTAGCGACAGAAGAAAAAAAAAGGAAAACGCGTGGAAAAACACTGCACACTATGTGGTGTCGTTGAAACCCCGAAAGACCAGCCACACGCAACTGGCGCAGACCTTCCTAGGTTCGAAACTGGCATGCTGCATAGATCACAGGGAATGTATATAGAATAAAGGATATACTATTTTATTGGAGTATCGTTGAGTTTGTAGTAGACCAGGTTATTTGAAAATCGAGTTGCAAGCACTCCTCAGAAAAAGGGCACCTGTAACCAAATTCATACGGCCCGTTTTCCAACAGCACCTGCTGAATTTCCCAGTCTAGATGAACTCTACTTCCTTAGACTATTTAAATGGAACCAACGTATTTACTTGCTATATGGAACCTACAGAAAGTTAGGAGGAAACAATTTGTTTGGCCAGAACCTGTCGGGTTCCTGTTAAAAAAGAGCCAATTATGATTCCTCTACCACAATGTTTGCAAACTAAATGATTTGCAGGATTCCACGACTAAACTGTCGAGAGCAACTTTAACGTTTTAGTAGATTTTATATTTGACATTTTTAGGGTTCTTGCCTCCTTTTATCAGACAAGACATATGAACGCTTGTCTTATTCGCACCCACAGATCCTATTTGAAAACGATGAACATACTCCTGGGCGCTATCCGGTCGAATACAGCTTTTACTAGTATGTAAACAAAGATAGAACTGCGAACCAAAAAAAACTTGGCAGGTGTTCATCTACTGCTTACTGAAAAGACGTCTACGCTATCGCAGATAAATCTTGCATCGTCAATATAGCAATTTCTCATCAGAGAATCTTATGATTTATATGAACTAGGTCTTTTGGTAAAGTATAATTTAATTGAGGAGCGTAAGCATCCATGGCGGAAAGAATCACTAATACATTTACCCCGAAGGATATGAGCGATCGCTGGTAGTGGTCTGCTTTACATATAGAACGATCGTGTTCTTCAGAAACGATTTGTTTTTACAGACTATGTTGTATGGAATAAGAAAAATAAGCAAATAGTGGAAATGAAACAGGGAGCGGCTAGAGCCAAGATGGGTCGGGACAGGGGACTTGCAGGCTAGAAGAAATACAACGTTTGTTTATCAAGGATGTAGTTAAATACAAAGCCAAAAAAAATATAGCAATAATTTTGGGGGTGAAACAAGGTAAAATTTATTATTGATGAACAGCTCAACATGAAAAAGACATTTATCCAAACGCATACCATAGCTGTTGTTATCGCGAAAAGGATTGAACATAAAGTCAACGCAAGATAGTTAACAAGTGCCGCAACGTCAATTCAAAAATCTATAATTAACCATTTCGAAGATCAGACATATGAAAATTGAATACTTTGTGTAATTAATCCCACGGATAGTGCGCATAGATCGGCGTAGAAGGCGTGGCATCAGCAAAACATGGCAATTTAAGGAGGCTTTGGACTTACTCCAAATTTTTACAGTTAAAGTTATTTGCCACGAAGGATGTCGGAGATTACAGCATGTGCTAAACTTCGACTTTCTTTAGTTCTCTGTTGGGCCGTTGAAAAGCAGGATGCATCTCTTCGGGTTCCGTTTCATTTACCTCATTTTATGTTAACAAAAATCACTAAAGTTGTGCCCAGTAATAATGTGAATGACATGCGGCCAACTGTAACATACTTTTTAATATTGACTTGCAGCATTTACCAGTCATCTCTTTTTTATCTTGCTGAGCAAAGAGGGGTTTTTTTTTAAAAAAAAATACCATGTGTGGATTGTTTCAACGTGGATGATTTCTAAGCATCTGACACAAGTCAACGTTCAAGATAGATAACACGCATGTTTTGATAAAAATAAATCTCCACATGAAAGCCTAATATATCAAAAGTCATATTGGGTAACCACGTTTGAGTAACGATGATCTGAGAAAAAAAAGAAAATTTGTGTCAAAATATAAAACGCGCGCCCAGAGGACGCACTATCACCATGTGAATTAGTTATTTGGGTTGATCTTTTTTCTGCAACGTATAACCTTATCTTCTTTGGTCAGTTAACAGAGTTTAACAGAGTTTAACGTTGTGGAAATGATGTGGTAGTAGAATTAACAGTGTGTAACAAGAGATTTCTTTATGCAATGATTTTTCAATAGAGTAACGATGGCGAATAGCATGCATGAGAAGGATATGGCTGAAATCAGTCACATCATGGAAGATTGAGCAGAAATATCTATCATGTATGTTTAAACTTCAAATGTCGGACAAGTTTAAATTTGCCTACAACATACACGCATCACACACGGATACCTCGGTATGGGGGGCATTTGTTTGCAGTGATTAGCAGTGTTATTTATCCGAATAACTCTTTTTATCATGATTACTTGAAGAACGAAATCAGATTTCTATAGATTTAAGTGGAGTTTTATGTATTCCTTAGTTTAGGGTGGAGGCAATTTTATTTCCGGACGTATCTGAATTAAGCTTGGTTGAAACCACGATGACGAAGATCACCCTTTTTTTTTTCTTTTTTTTTTTTTTTTACCCCATTCGCTGTTGTCTGCAAATTTTAACTGAGTCTACTTATTGGGGAAAAAAGAAAAGTTGCACAACAGGTTGCGTATCGGAAAGTATGTTTATTCCGAGCATATAAAGGCGTTTGTGTACAAATATTAGGATATATGGACTTGTATAATCTCTTCTTTTACTATACTTTCTTATAAGATGTATAAAATGAAGAGATGTATATTATAAGTTGCATTAAAGTTACATTTGATTTTCAATGATAAAAAAAAACGCGCTATTATGCAAAAAAGAAAAAGTAAGAAATATGCATAGGTTTGAATTGACAGCTGCATTGACGTGCAGCAAAATAAATCGTTTTCTATAAGCAACTGCTGATAATAAATACAATATTTTATATGCTTGTAGTAACTAAATCATAAGGTATATATGTGTATATATATACCAGTAGATGATTGAAGGTTCAACTATAGGTGTGGTGATATTTATTTTGGAAGGTCATGAACATGATTTTTTTTTGGGTACACAAGACAAACAATTATAGTAGGAATAACAATAATAAATAGCCGAAAAAAGATAATAAAATAAATAAAGAAGAATATAGAGAAAAGAGAAAAAGTAAGAGAAAGAAAGAAAGAAAGAAAAGAATAGATACTTAACTATATACAATGGTAATAAATTATCTTGGGATGACAAAACGCAATGCAAGTAGTCGGCTTGGTTATCCAAAAATAGAGCTAACTCCTCAATCTGGTGGGATTGTTTTTAAACCCCTCCCCTGAAAAACGTAGAGAAACAGGTGCTCTCTCTCTCTTTGGATTTTTTTTTTTTTGCCCTGAGTCTATTGTTTTTCTTCTCTTTCCTTTTTCTTTCTTTGCCATGGGCCAAGGAACAAGTAAAGCACACGCAGACCTAACTTTTGGTCATGGTGCCGTTACTGTAAACGAATTACCCAACGAATGTTACGAAGACGATCTCATTCTTACCCATCCTGAGCTTTATGGCTTTGGTTGTTCACCACCACCGCTCTTATTTGAACCACCCGAGTCTTCGAGGTCTTCTTTAGCATATCCATCTCAACTCTCGATTCATACTGTTCATGATCACTTTGAACGTTCAGACTCGGGCTACGCAAGTGATGATGATGATAAATTAGCAAAAGATTTCGCTTACGTCGACACCACATACTATGATAATCATCCACGCCCGGTGCGCGCCACTACACATGAAATTCAATCAAATGATACACCTCAACGATTTACATTTGCTGATGTTGCGCGTACATCCGATGATCCTACAATGCAGACCGTAAATATGTCTCTTCAGACTTTAGCCAGTCTCAGTAATAATATCGGTCTGTTGACAATGATTCGAAAGCTGGATCTGTAAGTTTTCTTTTCAGCTTAAAAATGAGGGGGGAAGACGGGAAAGGGGAAAGGCCAAGGATGAGAATATGTTCCAGCATAAACGTACTCAACTTGGCGGCATGCTGGCATGTAAGGGGGTTGGAGCTGATAGAGTTTGAAAATAGGGGAACTCAAAAAAAAAAAAAAATATTGAGATGGCTAGGGCGGTGGCCGAAGGGAAAAAAAAAAAAAAAAAGAGGAAGAGGGGAGGAGTCGGAATGATCGCGTGCAGGTGGCAAATGATAAGGAGTATATACGCTGACACTGACTTGATATTATTTAGATCGAAAAATCAATTAACAAGTCTTCCAGACGCTATTGGACATTTGCAACACCTCGAAGAGTTATCTGTTGCACGCAACCACCTGACTGAATTACCTCATACCATTAGCTATCTGACATCACTAACCGAATTAGACGTGTCATATAATCGTCTAACAGCAATCACACCTTGTATCGGCTATCTCAAAAAACTTCATACAATGACATTGACCAACAATCAGCTTGCAGCGTTACCAACTGAAATAACCGGCATGAGTAATTTAGCTTCACTTGATATGTCACACAATCCTATTCGCGTCCTACCCGCCGAACTTTCGCGGTTACCACTTTTACGCCGACTACGGCTTGAAGCATGTCCTTTGGAAAGCGAACTTGTTTACGAATTATCACATGATCCACCGAGTCTTTTAGAATTCTGCGCCCGAACAATCATCAAACGTCAAATTGATATTTCACAGCTTCCAGAACCATTGACTGATTATATAGCATCAGCTAAACCCTGCTCATCTTGTCATGGCCCTTATTTTGAATCATTCGTACGACGTGGCCGTTTTGTCGACAAGGCAGATATCATTGTTCCGCTTGAATATCGATTATGCGCAGCACATTGGACAAACGAAGATGAACGATTATTAAGCATGTTTAGCCATGGACAACCAAACTGTCGCTTACGTGCTCCTCGACGACCAAGTTTACCCTTATTACAAAAACAATCAACTGAAAGATTTTCTCTCCGACGGGCGCGACCGATTCCATCTGTACCGGGTATTGAAAGTGCTGTATCAACCGCGGAAGACGATGATGCATCACAAAAACTATCTAAATGGCGACCACAACGACTTAAAAAAGTCATGAACAGAAACCAATCCGGATTTCTAAGTCTGACGACGAAGCTTAAACGATCACAACGATTTGACGATCAGCAGTGATGATATCTGTGCTAACTATTATCTGTGTACAAAAAGAAAAAAAAAAAAGAAATAATCTACACTGTATCACTTTGTCTCGCAGCGATCACTCCCCTCCTTACTTTCTTTCTTTATCATTCATTTGTATACCCTTTGGTCAATCCTCCTCCTCCTGTTTCCCCCTTTTACCATTTTCAGATAGAAAATAAACAAAGAAAACGACAACAGCAACAACAAAAAAAAGGGCGAGAAGAGCGAGAGTGAGATACAAAGAAAAGGCCATGGCAACGCATTTAGCGCTCAGTCTAAACATATTACAGAGTGATTTCCAATTTTTATGGTCAAGAAATGTATCATATTTCTGGATCAATAAAAGAAAAATAGGGCATTAACATGTACAATAAATTATTCTTCTAAGGGATGTCAATAAGTTTTTTTGTAATCATATGCAGGATGACAAATTATCGGGGGGTGAGCGTGGGGAAGCTGCACTTTTTTTTCTATAGTACTATTACGTTACACTTGAAAACGTTCAAGAAAAGGCAGGGGATTTATACGATCGTACTTGGTCAGCTCCCACCCCTCATCTACCGTTGGCTACTGGGCATATCAACCAAAAAGTAAATTTCTAAGAAAAGCACTTTTCCGGCCCTCTTATTTTATAACATTTTGTGTAGCGCGGGATATAGATTTTCTCCAAAAACGTATATATAGACTGTGCATTTTTACGCTCCTTCCGTAAACAGTGATAGTATTTTCTTTTGTTATAACATCGACCGCGCCACGAAAGCATCGTCGATCTCTATGCTTCCTCCTGCAGTAAAACGGATCATAGATGCATAGCATATATATATGTAGTGTCAGTTGGAAGTCCACTTCGTCAGCGCTAGATGCAAATTTACATAACAATCAAATGAATGCTGACGTTGAAAGTTGGCCACAACTAGCTACCACCCCTTGATTTATGGAGATCGCACCGTGACTTGGTATGATGAAAGCGCACACTGGTCTTCAACAATGAATGTTGCTACAAGGAATGTTGTTTCATGACACAATTTGTGCTACGAAAGACAGCATCACATTTTGGAATAGAACTCCATGTATAGACATGCTTTTTTTTTTCAATCAATTTTTTATGCCGCTCTAAATAAATTCGGCGTTCAGGAAGAACCAAACTCGCACTAAAGAAGGGATTGAGTATGCGATCATTAGTACATAACTTTTTGCCTGCATGAACTTAGTATCTCGGTGGACATAGCGTTTAGTTGAGCAGCATAAAATTACTTCATGGTTAATAAATGGGGAAGGTGCATGTGTACATCATATAATTTCCATCAGAAAGGTGTCTCCATTATTCAGCCACCACATATAGTGCGATGAAGCCGGTCGTTGTTATCACTGATTTCTGTGAATGCTCGAATCTATATTTTACGACTAGAGTCTAGACAATAGGCAAAAGGTAGGAATGATCATGTACATATTATACTATATGTGTATATCGGGGATATTTTGTGATAACAGACCAGAAGCCTTTCCCTCTACATTGTTTGGATCTTTGCAACAAGTACTATGGTGTCATTGATGGAGGAGTGTTGGATAGTTGACAACGTGATAGAGTACTTCAATAGAACATGAAGATGATTAGGAGAGAAAATAGAATAATCGAGAAATAAAAAATGGCAAAGAAGGGTTATACTACATCTTGTAGTTCGACTATGTCAACCGGCTGCGAGAAAAAACTGTGAGGCGGCGCGCAATAATTTGGCCAATCATGCAGTCATGCAATATTAGACATATTCGCTCTAGCTCAAACCAAGGGGTTCTATACATCACCAGCCCCTATCACTATTACATTTAAAGCGATAGTGTATTAGTTATGAACTTAAGAAAGATTCATTAGCTGATGGTATAAAGCAAATCGTCATCTGTAATGCTAGGCAACAAAACAATAAACGTCGATCTCAACAGTATCTGTTTATCCGCCAATCAGGAAAAAAAACACCATGCCATGTATGTTAAGAAACGCATTGTAGATCCATCTAAATGCGCTATCGCGTTTTTTCTTATTGTAGAAACCGTATGCTTACTACTCCGTGTTTACCGACTTTCTAATACGCATGATGAGCTTTTCGGTCATACCGATCTGATCTCAGCAAGCAAATGACGTCAAAGTTATTTCCTTTGCGTTTTTGCCCCTGTTCTACACTACTCCATAGCTTGAATTTTTATGCGGATAACGAAAGTACCAGATGACATGGATCAAAAGCACTTTTCCCAAAAAGAAAATAGACAAGTTTAGCAATGTGCTGGAAAAAATTGAAATTTGGCCTACTATGCAAGGGAGTAAATTATTGCCATATGAAACCGTATCTCTCCTACATGCCTTACACAACACATGCGTACAATGAAGTCGATAGCTATCCGTTTTAATTTCAAATATTTGGAATGTTTCAATTGCCATCAAATCAGCGAAAGCTTCATTACATTCTACATAGTATGATTGGTACTCAAAAGAAGTTCGCAAACTGTAGATGTCGAAAACCAATGGTATGTTGTAGATCAACTCGAAGCTGGAGAGAAGAATAGGTTCGACTCTGAGTATTTAAAAATAAAAGAAATAGCTGTAGATTGATCAAAACGCCATTTGTACAATGAAGGCGGCATAGCGCTTGTAGCATGTAAAGCTACTCTATGGAGGCTTTGATACGTTACTAACACTTCACTTCCAAAATCTGAATGTCATTGATCCATGTGAATAAAAACGCAATACTTTCCGTGAGCAGACGGCTCATCTTTGTTTGTTTTTCTCTTGTCCGATTAAATGAGAACGTTCGTTGTAACTATACCACTATTGTTTGACTATGCGCTTGCCTTTGCCCCTTCCATGAAGGAGATGGATAGCACACTCATAAGAAATGAAGTAACTGCCTCCTCCCTGTCAGCTCCAATGGAAATAGCCAATGCATGGCGAAACATATGATCCTTAATCTAAGCTGTTGAACAAATTTCTTAGAGACCATGCTTTAACAGGCAATGGGGTATGGAGGGGGTACTGCTTACACGTCCGACTGCGAGACGACAGGGACAGCGTAAAAGGACGCAGCTATCCATGTTTAGTCTAGATTTACAGACTGCACCAATGCAAGGACATCTATCAAAGCACAATATATTCTACCCGCGCTTTCCCAAAAAAAAAAAAAAGAAGACAGTACATCTGAGTCCCACAGAGATTGTACTAATCCAACCACCAGTAACAAGCTACAAGTAACGATACGAGTAACCACAGATTACTAGTTTAATCGAGACTATCATCTAGACGATTGGGTCGACAAGGATGGGGCAGGAACCGGGTGCCCTTGAGGTACATCCGAATTGTGAAACAGAAGCTGGTTCTACGACGTAAAAGACTTAATAGTAGAGTAATAGTAGTACTGACATTACACTGCTGATTAGGTTATTGAAATGCCCCAATTGATAGGCATCACATGGTTTTTACTAAATAGGCCAACCTTGCAACTTTTCATACTTGTTATCGTACAACCTTCATACGCCACTCCCATGTTGTAGTGGCCCATATCTCTGGTACCGCGTTGCTCGATACAGCATCTAACAGCATCGCTCTAGGGCTCTTTTGCTGACCAGCGCAGCCTAACAGCAGAAATCCTAGAAACATTTGTCTGTACTGTGCAAATAATACACGACGCAAGTGACGGCGTCTAGTCAGAGATCATAATACAGTACACTTGAACGGATGATACCCTTTGCGTTGTGCGATCTGTAACTCAGCGATGATGTCGCTGTTACGCTGATATGCAGATCATCAATGGAATAGTACCTTGACAAAATATAGCAAGCACCAATCACGGTCAGTTGATGCTTCGTATTCTTTTCTGGGATTCGAACGATGTGCCAGTAACCATAGCAGATTACGGTAGCACATAGCTTTTATCCAAAAAAGTGCGTTTGTTAGAGGTGTTTCACAGGGTCATTTTGGGATTGCAACCATGAACTACAACAATTATTATATCGACGACCTGTAAGGGTAGAGTAAGTTGTATTTTACCGCAAGTACACAAAGTTCAATAGAAGCAAGTTTGCCGAAAGATTCCCCATAAAAGCTATCTGAGGCTGAAGTGTTACATTATAATGCAAAAACTATATTGTAGATTGGCTATCTAAACGTTCATTCGCTGGACTTCAGTTCAACAATAGAATTCATGGCGCCTACTGCAAAGAAGTCATAACTGTACGGTATGGGCCGTCGCGTTCTGAACCAAGCTGTTACTTTTCTCGCTGCTTAGGCAACGCTTAATTGTACCATTTCTGCTTCTGATCCATCCCATGTGCTAGAACATGGTATGTCAATATACAATGGAGTACGGAAATAACGAGAACCCTTACGATGACCTCCAAGGGACGATGCATCAGGACGTAGTGTGGAGGAACGCTATCTCTTTTGACTGCAAATCACACTATTCACTTGATAAAATTCGCACGCTAATGGTTAATTTGGCTTTATCAAGATATTGAATAGCGACAAATCGTAGAATGAGCTGCCATCCGTCTTCTGGTGATTGATCCTTTTCTAGAGTTAAAGTTAAGGCGGAGATTGGGTCCAAAAGGAGCTGCATAAACTAGATTACCGACGGTGCAACCTAAACAACCAAGAAGTTAAGGTTTTTTCTCAGGGATCAATCGCCTTGATTGAAAAGTCGATACTATTTTGAAGCAAAGCATATGTAGACAGCAAGTCGATTTAAATCATATATATATTGATCACCACTACCTTTTAGCCCGTTCACCAAGACTATGGTTGTTAGCGACTGGTAGCTAGTAAGTCGTTCCAGCTAATGCGCATGTATTACTTTGTATTACTCCGATCGGTAGTCGTGTCTTCTCCATCGGACAGAATTGTTTATAGCTTAGATGCACAGGTTTATGGTTAGACTTTAATTGCATTGCTGCGCAGAGTTTAGTCTGAAAAGAGATGGCCCCGGTAACATGCTTTGTTTTTGGTTAAGCTCTGACGTATTTGTACAAGTTTCCAATACATAACGTTCTGTACTATGTAGGGACGCCCGTGCTATCATCGTATGAGCGGAATTAATAGGTTGTGTCACCATTTTCTGACATTTTCTCAATATAAAACCTTGACTTACCTTTTTAAAGTTCAGTTCTCGGCCCTTCACTTACACCCTGTACTCTACTAGACCGACAGACCTCGTGGTTGGCAAAACACACAAGACGGCCTCCGCTCCCTGCGCCGCAAGAAGTTCAGGGAAAAGACCCTTCTCGGCAACAACCAGCAAACTGGAATTCAGAGGGTTCAGCTTAGCGCCTGCGGGGCCTGTTGAGATCCTGCAGGATAAGTACGCATTAGATGTGGGGGCCGCTGAATCTGAATATATTTTTTTTCTTTTGAAGTTTTTTTTTCGTCCGTTGTCTAGAGCATTATAATACGGTTATAGCGCAGGAGTATCTAGCCAGGGGCCTCAGACCACCACTAGGGGAAAATACTTCACATGTTGTATTTATCACTTATTCCAACCTTGAACAGAATGCAGAATATCGTCAACTGAAGTCATCGCAACTAGATGTGCATACACGCCGTTGAACAGCAAGCCCGCAGTTGCCAAAGAAAATAGTAACAGGATACTTGTTCACACAAAACAATGCGATTTTTTACTAGTTTTTTATGCACTTATTATTAGCGTGCGCAGGACTTCATCTTGCACGCCGCTTTGCTTTGCCTCCTACCATGATGGGGAAAATTTACCTGGAAATACTTGGATTTGTCACTTTCCCCGTTCTCAACAAGAAATACTTGGAAGTAGAAATGCCTGGAATTAACGAGTTGATTATCCTCCTCAATTTTTGTGTTTTTTTTTTTTTTTTTTTTGCGGAATTGGTATCTTTCTTTATGTTGTTAAAAGAAATATTGATACAAGCAAGACAGCCTCTGTATGGTTGGATCTTGCATATTTTTATTTCATCTATTCCGCAGTTTCCGCTCTGCAACAAAAAATAAATATTACGGTACTTTGCTGTTGCCTCAGAAGAATAAGTTCATTAAGCGTCATATGTTTACGAGAATCAGCACAATGTCTAGTCAGATCCCAATCTACATGTTGTCATCCAGAATAAGAAATATAGATTGTACATTGCGAACATAACTAATAACGTTGTATAAAGATCGATAAAATCAATGGATCAAATGCGAGACATATACCAGCCTCAGAAAAACCTCACTCACTATTCTGGGGGGAAATAGCTGCACCCAGCTACCTAGATGACACAGAGAACAAGCTCATTGAAGGAACGCTTGTAGGATGTCTGCAATTGGGACTACTCAACGAAGTACTACAACTTCCTGGCCGCACCAAACCGAAATATTTCTACGTATTATGCCAAAATTTATACTGGTGGAACTATTCGAGACCATACGTGAATGGTAAAGTAGGTATTAGGGGGGTTGGATTGTTAAGCATTAAACGGCACCATCTCTCTCCATTTTTTCTTTATCGGTACTCTACCTTCATACTCTGCAACTTAGATTTCTCTTACACCTTTTGTTGGATAATTTCCAAGCGGCTAGTCCCAATTGCATGTTACAATCAGTCAAGGGACCCAGTAGGCAAGTAGGTCATTCACGTGTGTAAGTTAACTGAACAAGAATTTCCAAGTGTCCACAATATTAACCTACGCAGATATGGCCAGTTTTTAGAGCTAGCGTAATAGACTGTGCATAAATAATGGTAATTAGAGTTTCAATCACAATGAGTAAGGCGGATATCCAAAATTGTTATAGATAAAAGCTTATCTCTCGGTTCGAAAGGTGGCAAACAACCACACAATGCCTAGCTAATCTTGGCGTTATGAATACACGCAATTGTTCGGGATTATCATTGTTATTTTCATGTATAAGCATGTTTTAAAGAGAAGCGTGTATTTGGTCCAGAGAAAGTCTTTCAAAAGAGACTGTATATGGTACGCTAATATGCAGATATGCGTAACTTCTAGACATTTTGAAAAAATTACCTATTCTTCAACATGCTGAAAAGCTTGGTATCGCTCTTCTTTCTTTGTGATATAGTCGTTAAATATTTGTTTGGAGACGTCATAAAGTTAGAGAATTGCGTCGGGCCCTCCTTCCCATCAAATGAAGTGTCCAAGAGTGAGGATTTCCGAAATAAATGAATAACCAGAACCTTATCTAGGGACTTCTTGATATAATTATCAACTCAGTATGATAAGTTGGTCTGATGTAATCATTGATTGTGCAACGCTGTCAACGTTTCTGCGCTATCTTTTTCGAATCTACTTCACGGCAGCTTGAGCTTTTGGTGGTTCAAACAGCTACACCTCTCACGCATTTCCGGTAGCAAGCGTTCTCTCCTACATTAAAACACTTTTAGCCTGTATTTCATTGTTGCAAATTGACGAAAATATTGGCCGGGAGGAGTGCCCGACGAAGTTCCCTTCATGTGTCACAACTTGGACTGCGAGGGCTTGGCAGTCAGTTCTTTGCATTGTGACTGATCCGATCCCCTTTTGACCCAGATTGCAGAACTGACATAAGAACAGATTACTTCTACTTTCAATGTCGTTATTTGGGCTTGGTATGCATCTCATAAACTACATTGCGTTTTATTCATATGAAATTAAGACAAGGCAAGAAACATGCGATTCAAGCCCAAGGTTACGGGCGGAAGAAAAAGGCCGAGACCTGCGAATCTTCCCAAAGACAAACATGAAAAGCACATCGCAGAATCTGGGCAGGCCGAATGTATTGAAAATTCTTCAGCAGCGCAACCGGAAATTACTTCAGAGGCAACCACTACAGAAACCGCCATTGCAGATGCTGCCACGGTAGATGCTGCAGTTCCCGATGTCGTTGCTCCGGCTGTTGCCATTCCAGACATTGACACTTCGAATGTGGCAACTGTTTCCGAAGAAAGAGTAGAAATCGATGACACACAAATAGCTGCAGTTTTACGGGAACTAGAAGAAGCAGAATACAACAAAAGAAAATATAGAGAAGGACAGAACCAACTGACAAGAGAAGCCCCAATGCCTGAAGCAGTACAGGAGCAGAAAGAATGGCTAGACAATACCAGAAAGAAAAGGCGAAGAAAAGAAAAGAAGGAAATCAGCCATGAAGAAGCTAAAGCGTCAACTCTCACCAAGCAGTAAGAACAGAAAGCATAACTGTACAATTTGATACTAAGAATTACCTCAGTGAAGCACCACAGGTGTCTCTTCGGAACGGAGAGATTGTGCTTGATCCTCATTCTCTTGTTTTTAGTCTCCCCGAGGCATCAGATCATGAATCTTCTCCAGAGTATGTATCAGAAGGCATATCAGTAACAAGACCTTGGACTAACGAGGAGACCGAACTTTTCTATGAGGTAAAGTTAATCATTGGTCCTTGTTTGTGGAATCTAACTTCTCATAGGCCCTCGCAGAGCATGGTACTGATTTTGAGGCGATTGCAGAGAAATTGCCAAGACGTAGTCGCTATAGTGTCAAACGAAAATTCCTCCATGAAGATCGAATTTTACCATGGAAAATCACCGATTATGTCACCAAACGTAAAGGCTAGAAGATTGTTTCAGCCATTTCTCTCACACCTACAGCGATACAAGGCATGGGACGTTTTACAAAACCTCTACGGACACCGACAATGTTACTGATAGTTGCGGTTTTTCAGACAACATATGCTATCGAAAAAGTCTGACAATTGCTGTGTACCTGCGTTCCGGCACATACATTGATGAATTAATAACGCAACTTCCACAGAACGATGAATTCGTATTCTATCCCCATTTAGTACAACGGCATTGATTTTTTCCACATCAGAAGTACCACTGACAAGTGAAGTCCTTTCGTTTAAACGACACCTTTTCAAGTGTTGGAAGGAATACGCCTTGTATGCTAAAGTTATGAATTAAGAATAAAAGCGGGTCAGTTTATGTTAAAGACTGATACGAATATTTTTGTTTATCTAAAAATATGAGTTTTAGCAATATTTCACGCCGTCGCACTCTTCCTTGTGTAGTCAGTTTTGTAGCCATCTCAATAACTATCCAACCTAAGGGCGACTTGTGCCCCCCCACTCGCGGCAATGACAAATGTAGTTAAGATAGTACTGGATTTTTAGCACTGCTTTACGCTGCTCTAAATACATATTGCGTCCGTGAAAAGCCAAGTTTCACTTCGTTCCAATTGGTGCCACACCGACTCTGGATGTAAAAGTCCATCGTCTACCCTCTAAACTCTAGATCTTTCAAAAGCCACGTATTCATGGAAAGTGCTACAAACCATTGGGAACATAGTAAACACTAGAACAATTGCAACCCCTCTTATGCGAGTTTGCTGTTAAGCTTGGAGCAGACGAACCAGAAATGAGAGGACAAAGCTACCAATGAGATATCTGCCGAAATGAAAGAGACTTCCATAATCAATCTGCGCACTAACATCAAGAGATTGTCATATTTATAGTGCTTCATTGATAAAAATAAGATGGGACAACGGCTGTTACAGAACTTTCCATATTGTCGATTCGCGCAAACGTTTAACGCCGGAGACCTTTTTGCAGGTGCAGCGCTGTTCCTTTTTTGGAATACCTGCAGCACCAATGTGGCTTGTAAAGCAGTCCGAAGAGCACTTGGTTTTCCTATCCCACCGCATGATTTGGAGAAGCAAAAACCTTGCCCTTGTGGAGAGCTTCTCTGGGTCCTTTTTTTCCTTTCATTTGTCTATACCAACTTGCATATTCATTTTATCATGAAGGACAAGATCGCCTCCGCAGAACTCAACACGGGACAAGGCGCTAATCGATTCAAGGTTTATTCTACATTTACGTCGGACTACCTCCACTGACCCTGATCTTGCTTAGTTCCAATCGTTTAACAACAGAGTTGATGCTATAAAAGTCGACATTGTTCGACGTTCACGACTTGTGGAGGAGGATCCCGACGCACATGGTTCATTCTTCAATGAAGCGCTCGAATCGTGGAAGGAATTGAATTTAACCAGACATTTCTCGACCTTCGCACGGGAGATAACACCTTATGCCAAATCGCTGCCATCGATCGTGTACCACAAAGAGAAGATCGTGGACATTTTAGAAAAGCATCTTAAGGTTCCTGATAGTATGGCTTTAGATGGCTTGCTAGAGTAAGTCCTGGTGTAACCTGTAGCTTTGAACTTATTGTCGGTATAGTCTGGTTACGAAGCTAGCCAAAGATTTGGAAGGCGAATTCTATCCTTATTTTTCACGTATATTTGACTGTATTTTACCACTGGTGTATCACCGCGATGTTCAACTTCTGGAGGTGCGTAAATGTCAGCGAAATGACCTGCAAAACTCATCCGATTTATAGAGCGTGTTCAATTCTATTGCGTACCTTTTCAAGTTTTTATCTAAGCAGCTGCTGCCCGACCTTGATTCTGTCTTTTCGTACGTGCTAGGACCATTTTGATTGTTTCACTAACTGGATATACGTAGAACACTTTCTAAGTTACTAGGCGAGGACAACAAGACGAAACCGTATATTCGCCATTTCACCGCTGAGTCTTTTGCTTTTCTTTTGCGAAAAGTGAGAGGAAAGGAGTTGGAGCGCATCGTCAGACATATCTTGACCTCATTACGAGCAAACCCTACAGTAGAGTATGAGGAGGGATTGGCAATGCTATTTTTTGAATGCATGAAGGTAAGCTTTTAGAAGTAATGTATACAGTTCATTGAGCATGAAAATTCCATTTAGCAAGTGGATCATCGCATGCATTCTAGAGGACAGGCGATATACAAGGTACTTTTACATCAGTCATTTGAAGAAGATACAGAGGATACAGGTAAGCGCGATGCATAAACATTGGAAAGATAGTAATACAGCGTTAGCAACAAATGTGTCATATCAACTTCTTGAGAAGACGACGCTTCTTGCATTGCATCATACGTACAGAGAGCATTTCTCCCCGATTATTACCATGCTATTGGAGGAGGTGGATTCTGTATTGGAAGCATCCAAGCTGAATACAGGACGGCTGCTAATCTTGGTATCGATTTTGGCAATGTGTGTAACCGTCCGCAAATCTTCTCGTATTCAAGGTATAGGAAGAAACATAATGTGAATACAAGTGAAATTGAACATACCATATTGTAGATTTCAAATCCTTCATTGAGCGCATTCAGAAGATCTCAAGTTTGGTGTTTTCATCAAAGAAAAAATCTCTGCCACGACCTCTTTACATCGAGACAATGAGAGCAATTACCGGTATACTGTCTTTTGGTACACTCGAAATTGTAATCAGTGGAGGTCGCTTAATGCTGCAATCCCTGACTTCCTTTAATGATCCCATTCTTGTCTACGGATTTTTCCTTGGTTTGGCAAAACTCGAATGGTCCAACTTTACTCAGGTCACTTTGCCATACATCATTAAGTAAGTTATCAAACAGTCAGACAACGGTGATAACTGAACGCGGTTTAGGTATACTGCCGAGAAATTTGAACAGTATCCACAAGAAACTGTTCTTTTTCTATCTGAGCTTATTTCTTCAAAAGCTCTAGTGATTGCTCCTGGAATGCTTTCTTCATCCGTTTCTGCTGAGGGCTTGCTTCGTTTCCCAGCTGTTAAGAAATCCAAGTCCGTAGCCGACTGCGTTGTCGACATACTGTCCACAACTTATAACTGGAAAGAGGATCGTGACCTTTTGAATGTCACGAATATCACAAGTGTAAGTTAAATGCAAGATGGAAAAAAAAAATCATAATGCTTTATTAGGAGGACCAGTCCAGTACCTCTTCAATCGCCGTTGTTTCTGCTGCTCTGAACTTGATCCCTCACATTCAGCTATCTTCTGACGCAGCATTAGACGCAATGATGTCATTATATCGCTCCCTATACGATGCTATTGCATTCGAAGAAGAGGACAATGACGTTGTCTACGAGAAATTTGTGATCGGACACAAGAATTTTGTGTTGCAATCATTACTTGGTCTTACCATTGAAGCTATGGCACGTGTGGCAGTAACACAGGGTGCAGCTGGACTTGAGAAGCTTAAAAGCTTCCAAGAAAATCATATGAACGACTTGCTTACAGCCCATGGAAACAATGAAGTTGTACTCCGCGGTGCCTTCCAAGTCTTGGATAATCTTCGTTCCAGGTACTAAATTTACTGTAAAAACTGGCGTAAACTTACAGTCCTGTAGCATGGAAAATAGTAGCTATTTCTCGCTGGATCACTTGGAATCATTGTACGACGTTCTGAAAACCAACTTGCGCTCTTATCACCGCAACTGCCGTCTGTATACCATGAAGATTCTAGCACTTTACGATCAACCGCTTATGAAGAAAGACGCACAACATACTGATGACGAACAATGTGGCATTGTGGAAATTGCAATTGATATGGAAGAAGTTGTGCCTAACATGAAAGATTTCCGTGACAAGATTTTGCACGTTCAAAAATTGCATCTGGCTGTTAGCTCTGGCAGAATCCCTGACATGTACAAGGACTTTGTTCCTTTCCTCTGTCTAGGACTTCTTACAATCAACCTTCGCCCTATGTGGGAAGAAGCAAAAAAGATCCTGACGACCTGTGCGCAATCCGACAGAGAAAGTTACTGGAATATGTGTTTTGCCGAATTGGCGAAGTTTGACGATGAAAAACAACTCGTACATGATGGATTTCCTGCAGATGTAATCATTGGATCTGTCACAGTACCAGAGATTGAAAGCGGGCGTGCAACAAAGACTGGCAATATCTCATTCCAATGCCCTACCTACAACAAGTATGTCCAGGTTGAGAACAAAGCTTGGGCAATCATAGGTGAAAAGAAAGCATCAAGCTATGCCATGATGTTTGTCAAGGTAGGTCAACTAAGGGGGAAAGTCTAGCAAAGTACTGAAAGGATGACATAGCTATGTGCTCAAGAGGATATCCGTATGGATTTCTGGAATTATCACAACCTGATCCTTACATCGCTCAAGGAGAATGCAAGCATAGCTGAGCAACGTTCCCGCTACTTGATTCCCATCTTCTTCCGATTTTTGGAGCATGAGTTTGAATCCGTTGCCATAGACGAGATGGATGAGACAGAAGCAGAGAAAGACAAGGAAGCGGAGAAAATTGGAATTTTGCACGTCAACAGCAGGATCACCAAAACAAAAATGTCGAACTGGCTCGATCTATTCGCAGCTTTTGAAAATTCTCGGGTCCTATTCAAGAGCGAACAATTGCAAGGTGTATTCCTGCGTCTACTTGCTAAGGGTGACAGCAAATTGCAAGCTGCAGCTCTCGAATGTATTTTAACGTGGAAAGATCCTAACATTAAGCCCTATGCCGATAACCTTCGCAACTTGGCAAACGAGACGAGATTCAGAGACGAACTTTCCACCTTCATTCAAAACGAAGAGCAAAACCTGATTGACCCAGCTCACCGTCAAGTACTTATGCCAGTTGTCATGCGCATTCTGTTCGGACGTCTGGTTCAACGAAAGAGCATTGCGGCAAGTAAGAGTAGCAAGACGATTCGTCGAAAAGCTATTCTGGCTGCTGTTTCATGCTGTCACCCGCCAGAAATCCGGTTTTTCTTTGATCTGGCACTGGAATCTTTCAGTGAAATCGTTGAACTGCCAGGTGAAGTCAAGGATCAGGATGGTGTTGTAACAAACTTCACTTTTGCTGAGAAAGGAAGTGATATCTTGCAAGATATTGCCTGGAGAAAGCAAGTTGGTCTGTTGACATTGCTGGAAGATATTGTGAAGCAGATGGGAGCACACCTTATGCCATTCCTGGCACCTATTCTCAAGGTGGTGATGTACATCATCTACTCTGCGCACAGAAGAGAAACTTCAGATATGGATGTAGATGCTGCAGAGGAGTCCGACAGCAAACAGCAGAGTAAAAGATCGAAGGAAGTCAAGGCTTTAGCATTGAAGCGGGTTGTCGATTTCTTCAAGCTTAGCGGAAAATACAATTTCGCGCCTTATATGCCCGTCATGTTCGCAACGTTCATCTCCCCTCGTCTAGAGGCACTACCGCTGGAATCTTCGCAGAACATGACCTCTCTTTTGAGTCTTTTTGTTGTCTGGTCAGAAAGATCGGAGTATACGCCTTTCCTTGTTGATTTCGACGATCGTGTGCTGCCGCAAGTATTCGCTACGCTCTCCACTAGAAGCTTGGGTGAACAAGTGCTGTCAAATGTACTGGACCTTGTGGAGAATATTTTGAACCACTGTACAGACGAAATGGACGTAGACGATAGCAGCAGCCTGAAGAACAAGCTCATCATTCCACATGTTGATTTGTTGCTGAGCCATCTGAAGTACCGATTAACTGAGTCCAAGGACGATGTTAAGTTTGGCAGTGGCAAGCATTCGATTCGTCAGATCTCCATTGTTGATCGTGTTGCACCATACACTTCCAATGGTGAACAAGCCATGGTCATCGTCGATCTGTTACTGCCCAGTCTGAGCAAGTCGATGCGTATCATTCCTGAAAAGACCAAGGAGCATATTTTGTCGACATGGGCCCGATTCATCCGCATTATTCCCGGACTTGAAACTGGATCGCATATTTATCAGCGATACTACAACACTGTGTCTATTATGTTTTCCACCATGCGATCGCGAATTTCCAGACGGTTGCTTGTAGATATTATGAAAGCATTGGCAGAAATCAATACCAACCTGACGCTGGTCAGCGAACTCCTCGAAGATCTCAATTCTTATGCAACAAAACGCGTAGATGAGCGTGACTATGATCGCATGCTGGATGCGCTGAACAAAATTTCGGACGGTTTGTATAGCGAGCTTGATCACCATCAATGGCTTCCATTGTTATACCAGCTTGTTTTCACCATGCAAGACCCAGAAGAAATGGCTATCCGTGGCAGCGCAACACATTGTATGACTCTGTTCTTGACGTCCGTGAACGAACGTGACGAAGGCGATGAAAAGCGCCAGTTTATGGAATATGTTACTCACATCGTTTATCCATCGATCAAGCGCGGCTTGACTGTGCATGTTGAACTGGTCCGAATTGAGTTTGTCAACTTGCTCAATGCTGCGGTCAAGACATTCCCCACATCACCGATCTTTGAAGATATGGTTCCATTGCTTGCTGCAGGTGACGAAGAAGCCAGCTTCTTAAGCAACATTTACCATATGCAATTGCATCGTCGTGTGCGTGCTCTTGCTCGTCTCGCCAGTCTCGCATCGACAGAGCCTTTCAAGCCTTCAACCGTCAATGGTGTACTGCTTCCCATTGTGACATCCTTCTTCTATGAAAATGATCGTGTTACCGACCACAATCTCATCCATCAGTGTATCTTGACTGTAACGGAGCTAGCACGTTTGTTGCCCTGGTCACACTACTACCGCTTGCTCAAGAACTACCTTTCCTTGATTACACGAAAGGAAGAGATGGAAAAGACATTTGTCCGCGTTGTAATCGGTATTCTGGATGCCTTCCACTTTGATTTGACCGACGTAGAGGTTACGGATGAGACTGCTCTAAAGATTATGGGCCGACAAAAGGTGCATATTGAGTTCATATCCTCGCAACAAATTGCCCGAGAGGCAAGACAAAAAGCAGAATCGATGGAGAAGGAGAAGAAGGAGAAGGAGGAGGAAGAGGAGGAGGAGGAAGAGGAGGCAGAAGAAGAAACAGAAGCCGTTTCAACCAAGAGCCAGTCCGAGAAGATTCACGACGTCTTAATCACTAAACTCCTGCCAGAGCTCAACAAGTACTTGAACAACAACAAGACCAGACAGTCCATTCTATCTCGTGTACCTATGGCTCTTGGTATTGCCAAATTACTTCGATCCCTCCCAGAAAAGTCGATGCGTCTTAATTTGCCTGGATTGCTCATTAGTCTTTGTCAAATCATTCGCAGTCGAGCACAGGACATTCGAGATGTTACGAGAGAAACGTTGCTGAAGATCAATGCCTACCTGGGCCCATCCTACTTCTCGTTTATTGTCAAAGAGCTTCGCACATCGCTTACCAAGGGCTATGAACTTCATGTTCTTGGATTCACAGTCAATGCGTTGTTAGATGATATGTTACCGCGCCTGAAAGTTGGTGAACTGGATAATTCTGTGGAAATCATTGTGGATGTCTTGGTGAACGATATCTTTGGTGCTACTGGCCAGGAGAAAGACATTGATGAGTTGGCCTCCAAGACCAAGGAGGCGAAGAGCAGACGAAGCCCCCAGTCCTTTGAATCGTTAGGTACGATCGTTCATTTCAAGAATGTCGGTCTGCTTTTGATGCCGCTTAAGGATATCATGACCAAGACGGAAAGTTTGCGGGTTTTGAAAAAGGTGGATGATATCCTGCGTCGCGTGTCTGCAGGTCTGGTACGCAACCCCGAATTTGATTCGCAAGACCTTCTCGACTTCGCACATAGTTTAATTTCGGAAAATGTCGACACGTTCAAACCCCAGCAAAAGGTGAAGACTACAAAGACGCAGCGTGAGAAGAATTTTGAAGTGCAAATGAAACGCGTTGTCGCGGAACCCGTCGATCACTATCGTACAAACGCACATCGTTTTGTGTATTTCGGTCTCAGCTTGTTCTTCACAGCACTCAAGCGAAACAAATTTGATCTTCAGAATGATGAGTATATCACCAAGCTGGATACATTTGTCGACGTGGTCGGAAACGCGATGTACTCGAACCATATGGTTAATGTCACACTTGCAGCAAAGATTATGGCCACCTTGTGTAAGATGCCACTTCCCACAGTGCCCAATGCTGTGCCTGTTGTGATCAAGCGATCCTTCGCGCTGATCAAATCAACAGGAAATACCAACACACCCCTGGTTCAATCGTGTTTCAAGTTGCTCACTGTCTGTATTCGCGATACTAAGCAGTCTTCGTTGACCGAACATCAATTGACTTATCTTATCAACGTCATTCGACCAGACATGGAAGAGCCCGATCGTCAGGGCACTGTATTTTCGCTTATTCGTGCCATTGTATCCCGGAAATTCGTCGCTCCTGAGATGTACGATTTGATGGATCTCGTTGCCCAGATCATGGTGACAAACCAAACCAAAGAAATCCGAGAGCAAGCACGATCTGTGTACTTCTTGTTTTTGATGGACTATCCACAAGGTTTTGATCGTTTGAAGAAACAGATGGCATTTGTTGTCAAAAACCTTGAATACGTATACGAAAGCGGTAGAGAGTCGATTATGGAATTATTGCACCTGATTATCAGCAAATTTGGCGACGATATTTTAACGGAGTTCTCTGATGCTATCTTCTTGGCATTGGTCATGCGTTTAGTCAACGACGAATCAGCCAAATGTCGTGAAATGGCTGCAGAACTTATTAAGAGTCTGTTGGATCGTTTGGAAGATAACATGGACAAGATCTACAAGGTGCTAGACACGTGGTTGGATCAGACAAAGCGACAGAATTTACAGCGCGCTGCATGCCAAGTCTATGGCCTTGTTGTGGATACTTTCGACACTGGGTTCAAGAACGCGCCTAGCCTCGTTGCACGCCTGACAGATATCTTGAAGCTCAGCAGTGTTGATGCACAAGAAGAGGACGATATGGAGGTCGATGTACAATGGGAAGTTGTCTACTACGCTCTGAACACCTTCGCCAAGGTTGCAAAGGTGTTCCCTAAACTTATTTATGCATCTGGAACAGTACAGCTGTGGCGCGGTTTGGAAGAAATGCTGTTACACCCCCACGCGTGGGTCCGATCCTCTTCTGCCAGACTCTACGGCGTCTATTTTGCAAGCATTGATGCTGAAACGCGCTGTGGCCCTGACGAGGAACAAAACGAATACCTGGTGCGTGCTACGCTGCGGTCGCTGGCGACCAAATTTGTCGAACAGCTCAAAAGCAAGCATTTGTCGGAAGACCTGGCAACACAGGTCGTCAAGAATCTGTTTTTCATTGGCAAATGTTTCTATTATTTGAGCAATGAAGATGATCTCGACGAAGAGCCTGAAGCAGACGATGCCAATGAAAACGAGACGACTACAACACGAAGATCGCTTAACTGGCTCTTCCGAAAGGTCTCGTTCACTGCACGAGGCGCTGCCATTGCTCAGGAATCTTCGGGAATCCTGTTACGTTCGGCCGCATTCCGATGGTTTGCTGTCATGTGTAACATGATCTCAACAGAGGAACTGCCCCCATACTTAGTACCAGTAATTGCACCCGTCTACCGTACTGTTGAAGACACACAGACAACTGCTGCTGGATTTGGTAATAATTTTAGGGCTGAACGAAACAAGGAATCTAACCAACTTTATTCAGATGATTTGAAACGTCTGGGTAACGAGCTGCTGAGCTTGCTTCAGAAGAGAGCAGGAAACACAGCATACTATACAGCGTACCAAAGCGTGCGTCAAAAGGTTACCAGAACAAAACAAGAAAGAAAGGCCAAGCGTGCGATAGAGGTACGATTAATCTCTCATTTTTTTAACAACCTATTAACCCACTATTTCAATAGCGTATGACTCCTAAACGAAAAGCGACTGATTTAAAACGTTCGGATAATAAGCTTAAACAGCGTCGTGTATAATAGAAAATAATAAATAGATTAATGCTCGTTTTCTTTACTAAAATTCAAGGTTGTATTTCTTTTTTCTATTCTATACTGGTTGATTGATGAGGAGAATCTACCTACATGGAGGGCATGCCTATATCCATTTTGCCACTATGGAAAGCTAATTACAATTCCCCGTTCGTTTGGTTGGGACAGAATATATGTATGTAAAAGGTTTCAGTATTGACATTTGCATCCTTAGCGGTGCTCTCTTGCGGCATACCCTTGTCAGACCTTTTAGGGCAGCAATTCATTTTGATGTTGTTCCAATGCTTAACAATGTACTTAGTCATGGTATATGAGTGGTTTTTATGTTTGCAAAAGAAGCTACCAAATAATACCACTATGGTCCACTACCTCCCGAGAAGGATCTACAAGGCCATATTTTTATCCACTGCAATATCTGAGGACGTTCATTCACAATTGCTTTTTATCATTCTTGCCGATTTAATAACACGGTTATAGTATCAGAAAAAGAAAACTAAAGCATGGATAAGACGAATTAACATTTTTTTGTTTCTTGGTCTTTTTATTCTCTGAGCTATTTGGTTTATCTTTGTCCGTTGCTCTCATCAGTCAAAAAGAAGTACAAAAGTACAGCGATAGCAAGCGCTTGGTCCTTATTTCGTCTGAAGGCGTCGTACGCGCAAAAGGCATAATCGCATAAACCTTTACAATCGGGCCAGCTCCTTGTCATCTCGGTGATCATCCAGATTCGTCAATATTACCAAGAACCGTTGCTCAGCAAAATTACACCATATCTACCAATATACTTTCATGAATACTCGTCCGAAGGAGTATTGTTACAATTAGTCTTAGAAAATATATAAATATCCATACGATCGCATACAAAATAAATCATCTGACGTTTACTCTATATTTTCTGTTATCCTTGATCCCCAGTGGGTTTGACCGTTTCCAGGAAGATAACCCAGCTCAGGAACCCATATCACCCGCACGACACCGCTTCCAGGAAGATAACTCAGATCAGGACCTATCCACCGTTACGACACAGAAAAAAAAAAAAACGGTTGGAAAATTTGCCAAAAAAATTGCTCCGTAGAGCGTTCCTTCTCAGAGATTTAGTGTCATCCTTGTGCAGGGGCCATGCTAATCTTCTCTGTATCGTTCCAATTTTAATATGTGACAGAGGCCCGAAGGCTTGTCAATTTTATCTGAAATCGATTCCTATTTAAATTGCTCCTTTTTGGCTTGTTTGCAACTTGTGGTATTCTGAGTTTGAAAAAATTCACATTACGACCCTGTGTAAAAAACCGTTACTGCATGGTATGCTGTGTCTTAGAAGGAAACCTTAATCCATATTCTTCCTTTTTTTACTGTGATTCAGTAAAAACAGTGCTGCAAAAAATGTCATGCAATTTTGCAATGTGGATATGGTTTGTGTTGACGGAGCCAACTTCTCCGTAGGCTATAGCCCAATAAACTCTTTCAACTTGAACATATGGTTGCTGATTTCTAGTACAAATTTTTTATCAATGCAATCTGCTATGTATGTATCAGTTTATGGACATTTTTTTATGAAAGTAATTCAATGGAGAATAATAGATGCTGTTATCTCGTGTTTCCATTTTTCTATTATAAAAAATTTGTACTTCTGTAGAAATAAAGAATGCTAGGCAAAAAAACCTCATTGATGACTTGCAGCTAGGATCATAGTTTATTGTTTTACTCTTCATTCATGGTTAGTACTGTGAATATCATTAATTGGTATAGACAACCGATTGTTTTCTAAGGATATATACTCGGAAAGAGAGCCAAGATAAAGTATTAATTTTCTATTTAAATACTTGTGAGAGGGAAACATAATTACTATCGTGAAACATCTTGATGCCATGCTGATAGAGTATCCGCTGTATTCGAGAAGAGTATGCAGTAATTATCTTCAGTAATGTCCGCAAGGGAAAACGGAGACCCTGCTTACTTCTTGCACGAGAGAGTGTAAATTTTTTGATTTGTGCCGTTTGCCGCTGGCTATAGCACTTTTAGTCACCATGAGGAAAGCTTGTGACATGGCAACATCGGTTGAAATCTCAGGAATCAGTTGAAACATGAACCATTCTTCAAAGTTAAAGCGAAGAGCTGCTACACTCACAAAGACGAGAAATACTAATGTTTGTCCGACAATTTTTCTTTTCTTTTCTTTTTTTTTCTGGGAGTAAGGATATCCTCTGAGTTCATGTGTATTGTCACAAACGTGTTTGATTGAATTGTGTTCCCAATTGCCAGACCCCGCTCGGTGCTTCCTTTCCTTTTCTTCCTCTCCTTCTAACCCCTTTTTTCCCAGACACTTTGAACCTTCCCCTTCGGGTTCTTTACTATCTTCTTCTTTCTTTCCTGATATTATTTTCATCTTTCCTTATATATCTACGAAAGGTTACGCCTCCCTTCTTTCACTTTTCTAGTATCTTCAGGTGAACATAAGCTTGTTGTCAACCTGCCTTCTCATCATCTCTAAGGAACTCAATAAACCGTGACAATAGTTATGGCGAACACTGATTTTAACGAGACGCGTATGCATGCATTGCAATCGGGTATGCAGAATCTCGGCTTGCAACAGTCCAACGATGATTCCGACGATGATCGACCATTATCTTTTCAGGGCGGTCCTCTCCGTTCAGCGAGACCCGAGCGATTTATAAAACCACCACTACAGCCACCACAGGGTTCTGTGCCTGCGGACATGCAAACAGTCCAAGGACTATACGAAGCTTATACGAACAAAGTATATATGGAAGGTTATATCCGCATGAAAAATGAATTGACCGTGGACGGTGTTCCTTGCGATGATCAATGGTCGTCATGGTATGCCGAGTTATGTGGACCCTATGTGCTTCTGTGGGATGCCCAGATCGAAGAACCTGTGACACCTCAGTACATCAGCATCGCAGACGCTCAAACGAACTTGGAAGGCGAAGTGTGGTCTCTCAACTCTGTTGGGGCTAACCGATTCCTGATTGAATCCCAGCAAAACTCGCAATGGGTACGCGCGATCCGTTTATCGTGTTTTGAGGCGTCAAGGATCCACGAGATCTATACGCGCAGATTTGTTGCAGCACGCTATGCAGAGTTGCTGGCTAAACCAATGGTGAAGATGGAAGGGTTTCTTCAGGTTAAGTTTACTGGCAGCACCGAGTGGCAACAGTACTGGACGACTGTCTCCGACAGACGTGATGAAAAAAAGCTATTTGGCAAAAAGTCCGTACCTTCCCGCGGCCAAATGATGTTTTACGAGTCAAAAAAGGCCAAGCAACCAGTGATGACGATAGTCAATGTTGTACAAGCCTACACTATATATCCCGATGCGCCTCATCTTGTCGAGATGGCCACTGTTATGAAAGTGGAGGGCAGTGTACATAAAGGGGAACAGCAAGAAACCGGCAGTGCTCTGCTGATGGCATCCAGCACGAAGGAGCTTGTCCAATGGCTTGTGGGAACGTTTGATGCGTTCAAGCTGTACGGTAGACCGTCGAAGCTGCTGGATGATCCCGCTAATATTTCGGCGCTCAATTTTGGTGAAGGCCCGCGTCTATTTCTCGATCCGTTCGAAGTACAGCATGTGAACGTCCAAGACGAAACATTAATCGACAACAAGGCGACGTTTGCTGGCATTTTACTGAACAAGATTAACAATCCGTTGCCACAGGCACCCGGACCAGCGGGTATGGGTCATCCCGGTCCCGTGCCGCAAGCCGTGCCGATGGGTCAGATGCAGCCAAGATATTCTGCACCAAGAGGATCCATGCTTCCACCAGTACAAGCAGCTCCAGCACGTGCATCTGTCATGCCACCTGTGGACAAAAAGGGAAAAGTCATCTATGCAAGTGATGAAAGCGAAAACGATGACGATGACGAAGAGGAAGAAGAGGACGATAGCGACGATGATTCCGTATTCAACCAAAAACGGTCTTCCAAGTCCCCTACCACGCCAAATCCAACGCGTCCTCTCTCCAAGTCCACTCATGGCTCGGTGGAAGATGAACGCTCGGCATCCAAATTAACGTTACCCCAGATATCAAGTGACCACGAGGATTTCGCAAAGAGCATCTTGGGTGAGGACAGAGCCTCTGAACTATCTAAACCGGATGTTGGAGTGAGTCAGTCCGAAGCAGAACAGGACACGAAAGCGACCCCAGCCGGACCAGAAAAGCGACGCCCACGACCGCGAATCGCCCGACCTCAAACAAGCGTCAGCGGGTCGGATAGTGAAGAGGAGGAAGAAGAAGAAGAGGAGCATAATGCGAGCGACTCGGATGACGATCGACCGATCAACGATGGTCGATACCCACCCATGATGGGTGGATACCCACCACAACATCAGCCAATGGAAGGGCAGATGGATCCCCGTATGATGTATGGAGACATGTACTATGGCGAAGGCGATCCACGATTGCAGGCTTATTACGGCGACTACATCATGACGGAGGACGGTCCTATTATTCCTCAATTGGGCGATCACTTTGCGACTCAAAACAGTTTACTGGATACCTTCCGATCCGATCATCCATCTGCTAGGGATCAGGAAGGATGGGCTCGTGCTAATGGACAGCCACTGATTCAGTTGCCACAGAAGCAAGCTGCACCCCGCACCGGACTTGTCGGAATGATTACCCAGATCGAGCATGACAAGAAGGATAAGGAGGCAAATCGTGGACGTCTACTGGAGATGGAGAAAGAACGGTTGATGGAACGTGAACGTGAACGGTATTTGATGGAACAGCGTCAGCAAATGATGCAAAAGGTAGTATCCACTTGTACTCGTATTATTTGGTACTGATAACCCAGCAGCAACAAATGCAACAACAACAGCAAATGCAACAGCAACAGCAAATGCAGCAACAACAATCGATGATGGCCTCATCATCGCAGCACAGTCTGGGAGCTAGCAGTAGCAGCCTCAACCTTAGTGTCCCATCGGCTCAAATGATGGACCCTCGTATGTCAATGATGCCTAACATGGGTATGATGCCTATGATGGATCCTCGTATGTCAATGATGCCTAACATGGGCATGATGCCTATGATGGATCCTCGCATGACGATGATGTCTAATATGGGCATGATGCCTATGATGGATCCCCGTATGTCAATGATGCCAAACATGGGCATGATGCCTATGATGATGGATCCGCGTATGTCAATGATGCAAAACCCCTCTATGTGGAACAACGGCGGCAGACTCAGCCCAAACCCTCACGATGATGACGAGGATGACGACGTGCCACTGGGCAGCAACAAGATGGATGGTTCACACTCCCCTACACCAACCAGAAAATCAAGGCAATAATCTCTACACGGGAAGACTATAAAACTATTAAAAAGAGGGACTAGAAGTAACAACAATAATATTATTTTACAGTGATGACTTAGTTCATACCATTTCCCCCCAATGATAGACGTTTCAATGATGATACGTATCTAGGGTTTTGAAAGGAATATTAAACTGATTGGCACACGATTATTTGATACCAACAAATAATACATGCACACTTTTCACACGGGAAAACAAATATTGTTATCCAAAAAAAAAAAAAATTGGTATTCGACTTTTATCCCTCAAAGCCATAGATTGGTACATCCTCGACACCTTCCACAGGGAATTTAAAGATCTGGCCATAAAACCATTGTTCCAGTTCCATTGTACGCTTGATATTCTCCGCTTTGCGGAAACCTTGCGAATAAACATTTAGTACATTCCCTGAAATTTTTTTTACACTTACCGTGACCTTCATCTGGGTACAAGACGTATGCTACAGGTACGTTCTTATTCTTCATCTCATCGACCATCTTCTCAGCTTGGGAAGGAGGAACGACCTTGTCTTCTCCACCCTGGAAGAAAAGTGTAGGCGACTTGATCTGATCCGCCTTATAGAAAGGTGATCTAGGTAGTGAATGCTATTAGCTCAAGATTCCACCGTCGAGCCTGTGATTATTACCGTTCTATGTAGATTTCCACCTCTTCAGGGTATTTGCCAATCAATCGCTCTACAGCAAACCTAAGTAAAACGCATTTACTTCTTTTCATCCTACATACCGGGGTATCTAGCCTCAAACTTGTGTGTTTCTTTCGCTAGCAACTCGATATCAGAGATACCGTAAAGACAGCAGGAGGCCTTGAACACATCACGGAATGCAACGCATGCTCTTTCAACGAAAAAAATTTCAGTGAGACGTCCTCGATTTGTTGTTAACACTTACAGTGTTGTAAAGCCACCGGCACTTCCACCAACAATAGCCAGTTTTTCTCCATCCACGAAGTTTTCCTTTGCCAAATGCAAGGCAGCGTTGCAGCAGTCATCAACGTCCACAACACCCCACTGTCTCTGGAGACGATTGCGATATTCACGACCGTAGCCTGTACTTCCTCCGTAGTTCACATCTGCAACAGCGAATCCGCGAGTTGTCCAGTATTGGATGGATCGATTGTAGGAATTATCGCTATCCGAAGTTGGACCTCCATGAGACAGGACACGGAGTGGTGGCTTGCCTTCACCTTTGAAGCTGGGGTTCTTTGGTTCGTAAAAGTAGCAGTAAGCTTTCTTTCCATCTGTTGTGTCGAATTCAATTTCTTTGCCGACCGAGATATAACTATCATCCAACTTAGGCTCCTGGGAACCTCTAAGCACTTTGATGGTAGGCGACTGTCCAGTAAGCGATGCAGCTACCAGTTCGGCTGGCTTGGTCGTGGAATGTCCATAAAACACAATAGTTTCCTTGTTCTCTTTGCTAAAGGTGCGAACCTGACCGAAGTGGCTGAAGGGGACATCCAAATCCGTAAGCGTCTGAGCCTCAGTATCCAAAACGGCAAGCTTGTCCTTATATGTACATACGAGCTTGGTCTTGTCGGACTTGAACGGCATATACCATGATGGGTTCAACCGCCACACAGGACCAGAGAATTCCGTTTCAACCGGCTTTGGCAACAACAATTGCGGCCCACTTGCGGTGTGGCGATATAGGTTCCAGAAACCAGTAGCATCCGAAGCAAAGTATAGCGTACCATCGATGCCGAACTCGGGTTGCTAAAAAGAAGATGAGCTTTCTTATTCGAAAAAGCTTGTAGAGTAACTTACTACGATGCTCTGATCGAGCTGCTCACCTGCTACCACTTGCTGAGAAGTCAATATGAGATGGTCGTCAAATTGAATCGTGGCATTTGTCAGCCGCGTGAAATCCCAAGGCATATTGGGATGGTCCCAATCCACAAAGGCCAAAGACTTGCCATCAACTGAAAGTCGTGGCCATGCATAAAAGTCCTTGCCCTCCGCAATGACTTTCACTTCACCATCACTAAGGCGAACAGCCACCAATCTATTGATGACGTTTTCTGGCTTATCTTCCTTGAAGTGTTCCTCCTGGATACTGACCAAAAATCGATGTTTGGGATCCAATGCCAAGTCAGCATAACGCAGCAAGGGGTTTTCTGGCGTCAATGGCACAATCTGACGCGACTCGTCGCGTAAATCGATCGTGTACAATCGACAATCGCTATCGTTGGAAAAGACCAGAAGTCCGTTTTTAACAATAAAGCTTCCTCCGCCATATTCGTGAACACGTGTACGACAGTTATAGCCCAAAGGAAGCAGAGCTGCGGGTTCGCCTTTACCGTGGAGCTTCTGCGAAAAGATCTGACCGCGACCCTCCTCGGCAGGAACTACCTGACACCAGTACACGGTCTGTGTGGCATCGTCATAGCAAACATCACTTGCAGAGGCACCGGACGAAAGCGATTCAGCAGTGATTGGAGATGGCCATGAGCCAAACGGTTTTGTCTGTGCCATGCGTAAGAATTAGAAAATGAGAAGAAAGGGATAAAACCTTGCCGTTTGTAGCGCCGCTTATTTTACGCGTGTGAAGCATTTTTGCACCGAGACCTCGCTCTACTTGGCAATATTGCCCGCATTAGGATCTCGTGATTCTGTTGGCATATGTCCCAGTCAGATGGATGGGTGAGCTTGTCCTCCCATTATTTGTACTGTACATCGTAGTCTCGTTGTGTTCTACTTGTCTGTATTAGTCCCCTGAATGACGAATCGTCTACGGAGGTGATAAAATCAATAATAGAGCAGAGCGATTATGACGCATAAGAAGAGAATCAATCTTCGGCTCAAGGCCAAGGACACTTCCATGTGATGAGTGGAAGATACAGTGCCCCTGTTAATTTCATCCCCCGATTAAGTCTTTTTTGCCGACTCCTTGCTAATTTCATGGTTCACTGAAAAAACCTTGCGGACGGAGAGAAAACAGTTGCATGCTTTTTTTTTTCATTGTAAAGACCCATCAATCGTCCAGCAGTTTCTCATTCTAGACACAGTTTATATAGTGAGTCAAGGCAGTAAGATAATCGTAGTATAGTATAGTATGCAAAAGTAAATGAAATTGGAACATTTCTTTAAACGAGCTGCACGAACACAGTTGACTACACAGCATTTGGGATGTCTTAGTGATCATGTCAATGTCATTTTTTGAATCGCCGATCCTGCTGCAGTCGCATAGCAACGCATAGCGTCATGTCAAGGGTCTTTCACCATTACAATGCTTAGCAAATACCTAAAGGTTGACGATACTGACAAGATTCGTGATGCTTGAGCTCTTCCAAGTAAATAACAGAGAAAGTTGCTACCGTGTACGGTCGTCATAATAATGACTGGCAGGCCAATCCTACTATTGCACGACTGAGCGAGGGAAAATATACTAAGGATGTTGTGAACGACCCGCTGAGCGCACCAACAAGTCCAGAACGCTAGATGGTATGCTTATTAAATGATTTGTTTCCGACGATATTAACTGCTGCAGGATCTAGATCTTATCGCAGAATGATTTTCTCTCTTGTCGGTTCGCTTTGGATTTTTTTTTGTCTAACCACCCTATATTTTATTCGTCTGTCGTTTTGTCGTTTTTAGCTTTTTGTTTTTTTTTAACGCTTTTGTCAACCACGGTCTGCAAACCCAATATATCTTACCGTTACAAGTCCAGAATAGGTGTGTAAGCTACACCTGTAGATGGAGTGCATTGATTGATTGCGATACACTCTTTTGCAGAAGGACTTCACAGATTCTCTCCTTTGCGGCAGTTATCTAAACATCTGTAAGAGTGAGAGACGAAGCCTTCGAAATCACTCAACTTTAAGCTATTAGATGCTTCGCTAATACGAGTCAACAACGTTTCATTTTCTAAAAACCTGTTGCGCTTCGCTTTGCTTTTTACAACCGACCAAAATTGCTCGGTGGGATTGAGCTCAGGCGAATATGATGGAAGATATGCACATCGACATCCTCGAGACTCGATATACTTAGAGACATCTTCAGCTTTATGAATAGGAGCATTATCCATTACCAAATAATGGCCGTTCATGTGCCCGAATTTATCCATCTCGTCCATTGTAACCTTAAGGAAGCTAAGATAATGGCCAGGTACAGTTCCTCTGTCCATAGCTTCAGTATGACCTGCCCGCTCTCTTTTCTTGGACGGTGCCTGCGGAAGTCTCAAGCTGCATTTAATCAGACCACACATGGAAATTGCACCCAAGATAGTGGTCGTTTTTGCTCTTGTTTTTGGCACAGTCACCACCGCAGAAGAACCTTTTTTCGACCGTACCATGCTGCGGCTTCCTATTGATATGGAAGGCAGATTCATCAAGGAAGACACAGTTTCTTCTGTCTGTGGATACGACATTTGATTTGTCATAGAGTGTACATACCTACGGTCGTTGAGACACTATTTCCGCCGGCGGACATAAGTTAGCTTTCGCTCCTCAAGAAGATGATTTAGGCACTGTTCCTTTGGAAGGATTTCCTTACTGAACTCACTGAGAGTATGAAAGAGGCACTCATGGAGAAAGTCTGCAGCAAAATAGTTCACATCTCCACGTCCGAGCGCTGTGATCCATCCCAAAACTTTTCTTCACGCCTAGGAATAAAACATCACATGACGAGCGTAATCAACGCATAATACAGTATTAGAACGGTGATGGGACGCTAAGTTAATATTCTGTTCATGCCAGTGCGAAAGCGGTGAGACATCAGATCATAAATCACAGGATGCCATACTGATATTCGAACACCACTAACCTGGTATCTCTCAGTGCCAAACACTAGCTCGTGTGAAAGGAACCAAGTATCAATCATTAGGGAAAACCCAGCACAGAGAGATCAGATATGCGGAGATTAGCACTGAAAGCAACATCTTAAAACAAAAGCCGCCATTATTACACATGTCTAGTCACCATCATCCATTTTTTTTTTCACTATGTTCAACGGTTTCACTTATTTTTTTCATTAGCTGTAAAAGGTCGCTCATGTTCAGTGGCAGACGTAAAGTTGATACCACAAAAGTATGGTGTGACACAAGAAGATAATCCGCAGAAGAATATAAATGCCAGAAGAAGACGTTCTTTTTAGTTCAATGCAAAGCCAAGCTTTGCGCTTTAAGATATGGACTATATTTTGTGGAGCGGTGCAAAGATGTACACTAAGGTCCAATATATACAAGAGCGTGAGTTAAGTTGGTTAGAGTGTCTGAAGCTGCGTTAAGTCCTGCAAGATTAGATATCATAGATCATCGCAATATAATATCGTATGTAAAAAACATATGGACAGCAGGCTGCGAAAGGTGAATAACAGAGAGATAAGCGCTGCAGAAGGGCTTGACATACAAGCTACGCACCTAGAATAGAGGATGTAGATCGAGAGAAAGTGCGATACGCTAAGACAGAAATACGACAGAAAAGGAAGCCATAGGAATGCAAGTGGCTATATAACGGTGATTTTTTTTTTCGTATGGTAGCGGTTTAGAGTAACAGTTTTTTTGGCGAAAAATCCAGCGTATAATCTATCATCTGTTCTGTGATCAATAAGCATCTGTGTACCGTGAAAGATGGCGTTATTGATGCAGCTATTTGATTGGTCGGAGTAAATCAACTATGCTACGATGAAGTGTAACTGATGATGAACGTTGATTGGCGAGACACAGTTACGTGATTGCACACAAGATTAACTATCACCTCTAAAGGATCACATAATGATAAAGACGATGAGATATGACATCTAATAGCCAAGTGTGCTATAACGTCATTTCTGAGGTACTGGACAGGAATGAGCTCCGTGTTTAAAAGTGATCTTACTTCATATGTGCCGGCAGTACCCACTTACAGAAGGCGGCGAAAACCGATTTGAACAACGAATGAAACAAAACAGATATCAGCCAAAGCTTCCTTGCGCCTATCAGCTGATCATTGCTACTAGAACCAGCCGAGGGCAGCAGTGATGTGAAAGAAATCTAAAATATAGCTGTAGTCCATTGTTTTTTGTGTGACGAAGAAAACTAAAACACAAGTCTGCATGGCTCTTGTATACGGATATTGCAGGTCATTATTTGGGGGGGGGGGGAAATAACCGTATAGAGAGGGTCGGTATATCCATCCATCATTGAATGGGCATGGGGGTTTGAAACGCTTTGACACCGCACCACGTTGCGGGAAGATCCCAGTTTTTGCTTAATTGTCTGATTTGGAAAAATTCAAAAGGCATAAACAACTTGCCAAGTTTGACACCATGTGCTTCTACAAAGTGTTTGCAACAAATGGCATACTTTGCATTAGAAAACGATCCGTCAAGAACAGAACCTATAAAACAAAGCGCTTACATTGTAATGAATGGATGATGTATATCTATCCTGCGGGGGGAATTGCAGTGATTGAACCCTTCACATGCAAAGTACACAGTCACTGGGTATCTGCAGATTTGATGCTGCTGGTATGCATTTGCATTGGTCGATCCATGATGGCGTGAAAATTAGGCCAAGAAATCCCCGCTCTGATCTCAGTCTCGCCTCCATGCAACCATCTTCCAGCATCACGATGATTGTTCCTGCCACAAAACGATATTTTTTAGAGTACAGTAATAAAAAAGGGATGTTTCTGGACAAATATAAAATTAGTTTCTGCTTGCATTTGAAGAAGCCAGAAAAAAAAACCAAGCAGATGGGGGCGATTAAGTACAAAAGTTAAACATTAGGCCACAATGGCAAAATTTGATTGGTCAGCACAAGATCTCATCTTTTGGCCGAAACACAAACTTTGAGATCAGATTAAGCAAAAGACGTCAGTATAAAAAGAATGCATGGTGGCAGCATTTCTTTTTCATTTTACTTTTTATTATTCTATTTTTACCATGGTTGTCGCTACAAATCTCGGATTCCCATACGTCGGTGCGAAGCGTGAATTGAAGAAGTTGGTCGAGTCTTACTGGTCTGGTAAGATTTCCGGCGACGAGCTTCGCGCTGGTTATGTCAAGATCCAGGAGAGCCACTGGAAGTTGCAGAAGGAGAAGGGTTTGGAGCATATTCCTTCTGGTGAATTCACTCTTTACGACCGAGTGCTCGACACCGCCCAGCAGTTCGGTGCCATCCCCCAGCGTTATCAGCATATCACCAACCCCTTGGACCAGTTCTTTGCTATGGGCCGTGGTCTTCAGAGACCCGCCACTGCTGATTCCGAGAAGATCGATGTGCCTGCTATGGAGATGAAGAAGTGGTTTGACACCAACTACCATTTCATTGTCCCTGAGTTCGAGGCCAATCAGACCTTCAAGCTCCAGAATCCCCGTGCCGTCGAGCAGTTCAAGGCTGCCAAGGCCATTGGTATCCATACACGCCCCGTCCTGGTCGGTCCCGTTTCTTTCTTGCATCTCGGTAAGCCCGCCAAGGGCGAGGCTTTCGATACGCTTTCGTTGTTGCCCAAGGTCTTGCCCCTCTACGTTGAATTGTTGAAGGAGCTCGAAGCTGCCGGTGCCGACTGGGTCCAGATTGACGAACCCATCTTGATTTTGGATTTGGAAGCCAACACCAAGCTTGCCTTGGAGAAGGCCTACAAGACCCTCAAGTCCCAGACTTCGCTCAAGGTTTTGGTTGCTGCCTACTTCGGTCGTGTCGAGAGCAACATCTATGCTGTCAAGGACAACGTCGATGCCGTCCATCTTGATCTTGTGCGTGCTCCCGAGGAGTTGGACACCGTCCTTCCTTTGTTGCGCGACGACCAGACTCTCTCCCTCGGTTTGGTCGATGGCCGTAACATCTGGATCAACAACCTTGAGGCCTCAATTGCATTGGCTGAGAAGGCTGTCAAGGCGCTTGGCAAGGACCGTGTCTTCGTTGGTCCTTCCTGCTCGCTTGCCCACTCTCCCTTCTCCACCTCGTTCGAAAAGAAGATTGCCGAGAAGAATGCCGAACTCTACAGCTGGTTGTCCTTCTCCGTTGAGAAGTGTGCTGAAATTGTCACCATCACCAAGGCTTTGAACGAAGGCCGCGATGCCGTCAAGGAGGCTTTGGCTGCCAATGCCGCTGCCATCGAAAGCCGCCGCACCTCCCCCCAGACCACCAACCCTGTTGTCCGTGACCGTGTTGCCAAGATCGCTCCCGAGGCCTGGAAGCGTGCTTCGCCCTTCGCTGTCCGTCGTGATGCCCAGGTCAAGAAGCTCAAGTTGCCTCTCTTCCCCACCACCACCATTGGTTCTTTCCCCCAGACCAAGGAGATCCGCGTCGCCCGTCAGAAGTACAACAAGGGTGAGTTGTCTGAGGAGGAGTATGATGCTTTCATCAAGGCCGAGACCAAGAAGGTCGTTGAGTTCCAGGAGAAGGTCGGCTTGGATGTCTTGGTTCACGGTGAAGCCGAGCGTAACGACATGGTTGAGCACTTTGGCCATCTCTTGCACGGTTACGACTTCACCGAGAACGGCTGGGTTGTGTCCTACGGTTCTCGCTGCGTCAAGCCCCCAGTGATCTTCGGTGATGTTAGCCGTCGCAGACCCATGACTATCAAGGAAATCGAGTACGCTCAGTCCTTGACCAGCAAGCCCATGAAGGGTATGTTGACTGGTCCCGTTACCATGATGAAGTGGTCCTTTGTCCGTGACGATATCCCGGCCAACGAATTGTGTGCTCAGGTTGCCTTGGCTCTCCGTGACGAAGTCGTCGACCTCGAGACCGCTGGTATTCCTTGTATCCAGGTCGATGAGCCCGCTATCCGTGAAGGTCTTCCCATCCGTCGTGCTGACTGGAATAGCTACTTGGAATGGTCTGTTGCCAGCTTCCGTCTTTCTACCTCTGGTGTCCGCGATGAGACTCAGATCCACACCCACATGTGCTACTCCGACTTCAACGATATCTTCGATGCTATTGCCGATCTGGATGGTAAGTGCAACAATAGAAACCGGAAAATGAAAAGCAGATTACTTATGTTTATTACTATTAGCTGATGTGATCACCATTGAGAACTCCAAGTCGGACGAGAAGCTTCTCCGCATTTTCGATAGCAAGCAGTATACCAACGAAATCGGCCCTGGTCTTTACGATATTCACTCTCCCCGTGTCCCCTCCGTGGAAGAGATGAAGATCCGTTTCGCTGATATGCTCAAGTACTTGCCCAAGCACCTTCTCTGGGCAAACCCTGACTGTGGTTTGAAGTCCCGCGCTTGGTACGTTCACTTTCTAATACATAAAACAGCATTCACTGATTCATTTTGATTAGGCCCGAAACTGAAGCTGCTTTGATCAACCTTGTCGAAGTTGCCAAGTACTACCGTGCTCAGTACGCTTAAGGCCCGACGGGCCCAAGCCCAAAGTGAGCTTTCCCCGATCCTTCTTTCAACAAAAAGTGATATCCTCTGTTTATTTTCTGCACAAAAAAAAAACCCCGTTCGAGTTCAACATCTCTGTACATAATCATTGCATAGCGACTAGCAAAATAAATAAATAAAAAAAGAACCATGGATTTTTCCTCTCACATACGGTTTGTCTTGCCCTTGACTTATTTTATGTGGCTCAATGTATGAATGTGATAAGAATGAGGCTTTGCATAAGAATGGAAGATTTTTGGTAGGCAAAAGAAAAAAGTTATTTCTTATCTGCGAGTAAAAATTTAACTGCTGCTGGCTAAAAGCGGAGCCGAAACTAAAATGCTGGGAACCCCAACCAGTGACTAATGTATAATTAAGATAGAAGAAATGAACAGTTGTGTAAGTCTCGTGAGATACGAAATAGTATGTGCATGTCGTATAGTTTAAGTGTACGTATTCGTCATTTGGAGTTCTGTAAGAGTCAGCAACCCGCCGGTAAAAAAATAAAATAAAGGAGAGGCGTAATTTTAACCGATGAAAAACCAATTCATCCAAAACCCGGCCTCTTTTTCCCTTTTCCTTCCTTTTTTTTTTTTTTAACCCTTGTCTTCTGCTACACTACTCATGCATTTTATAACCTACATTGCCCTTTCTGTTACACCCAGTCTATTGTTTATGTTTACGTCATTACCAGTCAAACGACGGCGAAGATGGCATGAATTTCTACTGACCTTGTTATTTATTATCAATCTCTTGATACCATTGCTCCATGCAGGGAAGTTCTCTTATACCTGTGGTATGGGTACTTCTGTATGGTGTTGGGCCAACGGAATGAAAATGTCTCTCTGGTTGGCAATGTCTATGCAGGAACGACGTAAAAGACGGTACTGTTGGACACTATTTTATTGGCGATCTCGGCCCGATACTTTCCAACCGACAAAACATTGGCAGATCATTCCCGTGAAACCTTACCTCTTTGCCTACCTGAAACGTCAACTTATCTTCGATATCTTGTATCGACTCTTCCAATGGATTGATACACATCGCAGTGTCCAAGTTTTTGAGAGAGGATTAGTAAAAGTACTAGGTGATATGTACAAGCCACGAATTCATCATGATGCGGCTATTCAAGGTGGTGCTGTCCTGACGAGTTTTGTACTATGTACAGTGTTCTCCATTTACCTTCAGCTACAACTGCAAATTACGTACGATACCGTTCTTCTTGTCTGTTCATTACTGTACCAAGTACTACCTTCTCTCAAGTACAATTGGGTCTGGAAAGTCAAGCATTACATTGAGGATGTCTTGACGATGCCACCATTATTCAACTCCCCATGGCATGCGACAAGTCTCCGGGATTTCTGGTCCAATCGGTGGCACAAGTTTTATAACGACTGCTTTTATAAGCTCGGTTATCGCCCTGTCCGCAAATACTGCAAGAACCGATGGATGCCTGCATTATCGGTGTTTATACTTTCTGGTATAATGCACGAATATTTTATCTACGGTACAACAGGTAACTGGAGTGCGAGTGGTTTCCAGTTACTCTTTTTTGTTATTCAATGCCTCGGCATAACCGTCGGCGATGCGATTCCAAGTCCTACATTGGGAGCCATTTGGGCGATCAGCTTCATGATCTTGACGTCCCATTTGTTTGTGGTGCCTTACTTACTGACAGGTTATATATACATGAGTCAGTTCAGATCGATTTCGTGGATGGTTTCCATGGTACAACTAATTTGCAAGAGTAATTTATTCGCAGCTTTCAATTAAAGAACACCTTTTTCTTTCTGCAATTCTGGTTTATATGATTAATTCTCCTGTAAAAGGCTTGACGTTGGGCCCGGGTCTTGTAGTAGTATCTCTAACTGCTTTGCATTGAAGCCTTTTCAAACATCAGTTTTTTAAAAATTTCACGCTGTTTTCGTGTAGACTGTATGCTCTTTTGGGAACATCTTCCTGTCATGCGAAACATCTATACTTTTTAGCTCGTCGATATGCGCAGCAATAGACTCGTAGCTGCGCTAGCACGATATGCTTAGCAAATAACTGTGCTCGAGAACACGCGACATAGTCCACGGGGCTTAGGCCTATTTTGTTGGTTAACATGGCCTGGTCTATCTTCATGAACTGGCCGATTGCTCGTTCGCATGTGGAAAGTGCATGGAAGAGGAAAAATCGGGGGTCTGAATAGATCATGTGCTTTTATAATGTTGGTCATGCCAGGGCATCTTTCGTTGCCATGAAATTTTCTGACAAGTGACATGGGATGGAACAAGCATGCAACGATTTCTGTTAACGTGAACTTTAAAATTTGCTGGGAGCGGCTTTGCGTTGGAAAAAGGGTGTATACCATGCAAAAGGGGCAAACGACGTGCTAAAAAGGCCCGCTAATATATCATGAACGCTTCGGGCCGAGAAATCAACAGGTTGAGTATGAAAGACAAGAATAGAAAATGAAATAAAAAAAAAGGTCCATTGAACATTTTACTTCTCTTTCTTTAAGGACTAAAATCAAGTTCATATTCTTCTTTCCCCTTTCACCCCGCTTATTTTTTTTTTTTTTGTTTATTTTCACACTTCATGCATTCACAGACCCTGGGATCATCACCACAGCAACAACCAACCTCACCACCACCACCGCCACCGCCACCACACCAACATCATGATCAAGAGGAAACTTCTTATCGAGCACCTACACCCGAACACTCATCAGATCCACTTGCATTAGAAAAACACTCAGGTTCTTGTCTTTCTATTTTCTTGGCAAACAGAAAAGAAGGTTGCACAGCAGCTCACGCTTTTTCCCGATATGGTAGATCTAGAAGGCAAACAGAAGAAGCCACGCCGCATGGCAAAGCGTAACCCTTGTTTACGTTGTCTATGCTGTGCCTGTTGTTTGCCTGCCTGGGCAGCTGGCGTCATTTGGTTCATTATTATATCCATCATCATTATTATTATCGTTCTTGGGGCTATCTTCTCCCAATTCACCATGCCAACTATAAATATGGCAGGGGTCACTTCTAATCCAGACAATGCATCACAAATCTCCTTTGCCGGCGGTAGTCTTAGTATCAACTTTGGATTAATCATCAACGTCAGTAACCCAAACCTGCTTGAAATCAAACTCTCGGATATCAATGCTATCGTAAGTTCCATCTCATCTTCAAAAAACGAAACTAAAGAAAAAAAAATTTTTTTTTTTTTGCTATTTAGGCATATCTGCCGAGTCCAGACGGTTCACCTCGTGTAGCCATAGGAAATGGCTTCTTGGCATCGCAAACACTTCCGAAATATAGCAGTTTTAATTTCACCTTCCCTTTCGCCATCCGATACACACCTGATAGCGACCGAGATCAGATTGTCCTGAGTACCATTGCAGATAAATGCGGTTTAACGGGTGAACCAAAACAAGATATCACGATCGAATATACAATCAATCTGGCAGCCACTGTTCTATTTATTACAGTTCATCCGACTATCTCATCCACAAGTACCTTTGCATGTCCGCTTGATGTAAGGCTTTTCTTTTTCATTATCTCATGAGACATCTGATTCCATCTTTCCGAAATAGGGCGATGTATCATTACCAGGCTTTTCAGCTGGTACCTTGAGAAGTATTGGAGCATCCATATAACCTCTTTCAGGACAAAAAAAACATTTAAGCATGTACATTTTTTTGCATCAACCATTGTTTGTCAGTTTCTATAGGCTCATCGATCCACAGCACTTTACTTTGTTCATATAAAAAGAATCATTACCATGCTGAAGTAGCGCAAACCCAAGATAACTGTATGCATTGCTGACAGCCAATCATCTTGGATACTTGTTAAACATGAGTCACTTTCGTAACAAATCGAAGCACCGAAATGAAAAAAAAAGAGGGATAAAAAAAAAGCCCATCCCTTACCCCCTTTCCCTTTGAAGCCGTCTTTTACAATGAAGTATCGATCGACACGTGGTCAGGCAAAGAACTATTCGTTCGAAGAAGCCGTTATGGCTGGTCTCTCCCCCGATGGTGGTTTGTTCATTCCCCATACTATCCCTTCTTTGCCTCCCAACTGGCGTAAGGAATGGGCAAACTACTCATTCCAAGATCTGTCCGTTGCCATTCTGTCTCTCTTTATTGATTCCTCCGAGATTCCTCGGGAAGATCTCCGCGCATTGGTCGAGCGATCCTACAGCACCTTCCGTCATGCCGATGTTACTCCTTTGACCAAGGTGAAAGACGGTTTCTACGTGATGGAACTGTTCCACGGCCCCACCTTCGCCTTCAAGGATGTTGCCTTGCAGTTTGTGGGTAACTTGTTCGAGTACTTTTTGGACCGTCGGAATCGTGCCGAAACAACTGGCAAGGTCCACCGTTTGACCGTGGTTGGCGCCACCTCAGGTGACACCGGAAGGTAAGAAACAGAAGTACAGATCGCTTTGTTACTGATCGATGTACAGTGCCGCCATCTATGGTTTGCGTAACAAGAAGAATGTTTCCGTCTTTATTCTTCATCCACGTGGACGTGTCAGCCCCATTCAGGAAGCTCAAATGACGACCGTCCTGGACAAGAATGTACATAATTTGGCTGTCGAAGGCACCTTTGATGACTGTCAAGACATCGTCAAAAACCTGTTTGGCAACACAGAGTTCAATGGCCGTCATCATTTGGGTGCAGTTAACTCGATTAACTGGGCTCGTATCTTGGCCCAAACCGTGTACTACTTCCAGGCCTACTTTACCCTTTTGCGATCGCTCAACATCGATCCCGCCTCCAAGGAAGCTGAAGCCTTGCAGTTCAACTTCTCTGTTCCCACTGGTAACTTTGGTGATATTCTCGCTGGCTTCTACGCCCATAAGATGGGTCTGCCCACCCACAAACTGATCGTTGCTACCAACGAAAACGACATTCTCTACCGATTCTTTGAAACACATGCTTACGAAAAGCAACAAACAGCAGAAGGTGCTGTCAAGGCCACACTCTCGCCAGCCATGGATATCCTTGTCTCATCCAACTTTGAGCGTTTGTTGTGGTATCTTGCTCGCGATGAGCAAAATGACGAAGAGCGTGCGGGTCAGACAGTCGCTTTGTGGATGCAGGAGCTGAAAGAAAATGGAAGTTTCCGTGTCAGCGATCAAGTGGTGCTAAATGCACGTCAGATCTTCGATGCCGCGATGGTATCTGATGATCAGGTAGGAAAAGCAAAACGGGCGAACCAATACCATGTGCTCATAATGATGTATTGTAGACATTGGAAACTATCCAAGCTTTCTACCAGCCTTCGGGTAAGCAAATTCCCTACGTCCTCGATCCACATACGTCAGTGGGCGTCACCGCTGCTGAACGTATTGTTAAACGCGATCAGCTGCAAGCTTATCCATCCGGTCAAACCATCATGATCTCCCTAGCTACAGCCCATCCCGCCAAGTTCTCTGAAGCAGTTGAGACTGCACTGAAGAACTCGCAAGGCTTCGATTTCCAAAAGGACGTTTTGCCATCCCAATTTATTGGCCTGTTAGACAAGGAAAGGTCTGTTGTTAATGTCGAAAGAGCCGATCCCCAACTCGTCATGGATGTCATTGAAAAGGAACTACGCGCTGAAGGCATTTCATTTTAAGAAACTAAGTTTTTCTAAACACGACCATCCCCCCTTTTTTTTTTTGGTTAGCATTTTACTAAGTACATAAATTCAACGTGTAACATGAGCTTATCTCCTTTCATTTATGCTTGTGAAAGTGATCAGTTGGACGTTTAGTAAAAAAAAAAAGGCGCATCAGTTGGGGGACTCTACGTAATGCATTGTCAACTTAGGCTCTAACAGTGTTATTTGAAATGTTGACAAGGTATAGATCAATATGATTGGGTTACACTGTGATCGAAACAATCGGGTTGATGTCGATCATTTTCCTGTTTTACAGAGTTATATCCTTAACAAGAAATACTCTAATTTATTTTATATCAGCTGAGCATTCTCTTCAACTAGGTTAGAGTGTCTTGGACCGGTTATAGACCATTATAGGAGGTCTTCTTGTTTGAGAGGAAGTTGTAGTTTGGCGACGAAACATATAATCCTCCGTTTCCTGTTGATCTAGTTGCTCTGAGGGCAATAGCACAGCGCGGTCGATGGCCGCGGGTAGTCCTGTGATGGAAGAATAAGCGATTAGGCGATGCATTTCACATGACTTTAGTGTACTTTCCTCGATGTCTTCCACGGTACATTAGCACAATCAGTATAAGCTTGCTTAGTGTGTGATATACTGCAGCCTGCGATGTCGAAGTTCCTGGGAAGCCGGTGGACGCACCCGCATTAGAAAACGCTGACACACATTCATAGACTACACTAGCCATAGTGACGGGTGACGGGGACATGATCTCTCTTGCTTCAACAATAGAGATCAAAAAAATACCGGCAATCACCCAGCAAATATCACTTGTTAGCTGACGTTGGATTTGCGTAATTACGAAGAAGTCAGGTCTACGTAGCACACGTTTAGACATTGTCACGACGCTGTTAATGGTCGTGTGACGACGTAATCCAAGAAATGGCACAGGTCCGTTAAGCTCCTTTTCACTAAAATCGACTGTCTCCTCATTTTGACTACGGTAAATACCAAGAGACCGTTCCTTCGGCATCTCTGAAGTTAAACATGTAAAGTAACCACTTCAACTTTACCTGATAGACATTACTGTGACGCATAGAGATAGCAACGGGGTATACACTGATATACATTGCCACGATATAAACTAACTGTGACCCTGGGTTAATCGCAGATAGATCGACGACGTTAAATCCGGCTAGTCAAAAAAGAAGGGGTATATGTCAGCAACTTTGTTTCAGCATTTGGTCATCACCGTTTCGCATAGCCACTGATTGGAAGATGCCGTCCAAAATGCGAGAGGGCCAAGGGATTTCGTTGATGACCGGTAGCCAGTAGTTCAGCGCTATAAAGGCGATGACTTCCGTCCCTGTAATGAGTATTAAAACAATAAGAAGCCACCAGTTCACGGTGGAAGGAAAGAGTGTAGTAAAACAACGGCGAGGGTGATCGAGAAGATAGCGGAGAGTTTCACGTCGCATCGCTCTTGATTTCGGCGTAAGCTTGTACATACACCAGATAATAAAACGCAGGACGATAGCGAAAGCCGTGTTGCCCAACAAGATAAGGAGTGTTGCTACAATAAGAGGAAATGGTGCGTTTTGAAACGGGACCATACTTGCATCAAGTGCACTTAAACCAAAGTTGTTCATTGCGGATATGCTGAGGAAGAAGGAGAAGAGCCAAGCGTTGACAGGCCCATTGGTATTGGAGCTCTCAAGAACTTGTCGACAGAAGGGCGAGACCGTGGCGTAGATAACAAGGAAAAACCCGCCACCGGCGATAAGACCAACATAGTAAGTGCTCACGATACGTGAAAGCATGTCAAGCGCTCGATATTCAGCCCCTCCTATCCGATAACGTTGTTCTTTGGTCAACTGGCTTTTCTCGACCGGTTGACGCATGTAGTATTCATACTCTTCGTCATCCTCCGGATCGGGTAATTCTTCTGGGATTGGGTCGTGAGCCTCATGGGTATCATGGGGGATTTTCAGCGATGTTTCCTCCATTTGTCGGGATTCGCCTAGTAGTTGTCGGGCCATCTGTCTTTGACGTTCAATGTTGTCCGCGAATGTAATGCCTTGACCAGGGCCACTGTTACTTTCGTCGGTCTTATGGTGGTCATTGTCCTCAAAATCAATGATTTTCTCATGATCCCCTGGATGATCGTCAGAAGGCACGTACTGTGGTGGTTTTCTTTCTCCTTCTGCTTTTTCTTTTTGCTGCAGCAGCTGCTGTTGTTGTTGTGCGGGCAGGTGATTTTCCCGAGATTGGGTGAACAGATCACGAAGACTGCCTGTAAACGTTGGATGGTCGTCAAGCGAGCGACGTCGGTTGGGACCTGGTCTACCATTGCTTAGAACGGGAGCTGACTGAGCGGAAGTGGCAGAAAGTTGCCGGCGGATTTTTCGCGTCGTGAGAAACCCTTCGGCTCGTTTTCCGGTCTCGATGTCAGTTCTCTGTCGGCGTTTCTGGACTTCCAGTTCTTGCATCCTTTTGTTGAACAGCAGGATGTCTTCAAATCGTTTTGAGAAATAGTATTTCCGAACCATAACAACAACAAGCGATATGAATATATGCGAACAGAAGAACGAACTAAGGATCAACACGACAAAATGCCAGCTGCCCAGTTGAGACATGGGAATCGTGAAGAGGCCAGTATTGGTGACGGTGGTCGTGGTGATGAAAAGAACGTCAATGTACGCGAAATTGGTTCCAGGCTGACAGTAGAACAGGCCAGAACAGATGAACATCATCAAAGCAATGTAAGAATAGTGTAGTTCAAGGAAATGCATCCTTGTATTCCAAAAGCGACGCACATATTTCCATATAGATTTATGCAGACGTGCCATGGCAAGAAATTTCAAGAAAAAAAATTTTCAAAAGGTGGCAGAAAAGGAAAGCGGAAAAAGGAGTCAATAAATAAATAAATCAATCAAAAGGAACTCACACGACAAGGACCAATCATGTCAAACATCGGAAAGTGGTGCGTAAAAGATCAAAAGAAGGGTCACGCCGCAAATATACGAGGTATCCTCCTAGCAGAATAAAGAAACTGATTTACATAGCCCCCCCTCGTGGGCTGAGGGTGAGCCTTCTTAGTTTTATGTACAGTTGATTGGGTATTAAGCTAAGTCAAGAGAAGCTTATTTAGAGTGTACTAGATCGATTATAAAACATCACGGGAGGTCTGTTTGTTTGTGTAACAGACGTATTGCGTCGACGAAGCATGTTATCTTCGGCTTCCCGCTGTTCTAGTTGCTCCGAGGGTAACAGAACAGCACGATCAATAGCCGCGGGTAAACCTGTTAGAGAGTGTGACCATTAGCTAAACTGTCCCCGAGTTTTTTTTTCGTTTTTTAAGTTTGTTTACCTCGGTGCCTTCCACGGTACATCAAAGCAATGAGCACGAGTTTACTCAGGGTATGATACACTCCGGTCTGTGACGTAGATGTGCCAGGGAAACCTGTAGAAGCACCTACGTTGCCAAAAGCAGAAACACATTCATAAATTACAGTAGCCATGGTGATAGGTGAGGGAGACATGATCTGTTCTGCCTCAATAATACAGATCAAAAAAACGCCAACAATGACCCAGCAAATATCGCTTGTCAGCTGACGTTGGATTTGTGTGATCACGAAGAAATCAGGGCCGCGTAACATACGCTTGGATGTTGTCACCACACTGCTAATCGTGGGATGACGGCGCAATTTAATAAAGGGGGCAGGGCCGTTCAGTTCTTGTTCAGTGAAACGAACAGGGTCTTCATCTTGGCCTCGGAAGATACCAAGGGAACGTTCCTTTCATCGGATTAACAAACATGCTTTCGAAAAAAGAAAAAAAAGCTTACCTGGTAAACGTTACTGTTACGCATGGAAATCGCGACGGGATAAACACTGATGTACATCGCCACAATATAGACCAGTTGCGTTCCGGGGTTGATATCGGCTAGACCAACGACACTAAAACCAGCTAAAGAAGAAAGAAAAGTAGGTTGTATATGTCAAAGCGTGGACCTCTTTGATTTTGTTGTTTTTTTTTTGTTTTGGCCTGTCCGCCCGGCGAGATTGCTTACCATTCCGCGTAGCCACGGATTGGAAAATGCCATCCAATACACGGGAGGGCCAAGGTAGGGCGTTGATGACCGGTAACCAGTAGTTGAGTGACAGAAAGGCAATGACTTCCACCAAGGTGATAAGGATCAGAACAATAAGAAGCCACCAAGTTTTGGTAGCAGGGAATAGGGTAGTAAAACATCGACGAGGATGATCGAGAAGGTAACGGAGAGTTTCACGGCGCATAACTCTTGATTTTGGAGTAAGTTTGTACAGACACCATATAATAAAACGCAGCATGATGGCGAAGGCGGTATTACCGAGCAGGATAAGTATTATAGCGATAATCAGGGGGAATGGCGCGTTCTGGAATGGTGTCATGCTTGCATCAAGCACACTCATGCCAAGGTTGTTCATAGCCGAGACACCGAGGAAGAAGGAGAACAACCAGGGGTCGGTCGGAGAATTAGGATTAGAGGTTTCTAGGACTTCTTGACAGTAGGGTGAGACGGCGACATAGATACGATAGATAAAACTGCAACCAAAGATGAGGCCGGTGTAGTAAGAAAACACAATTCGTGCGAGCATATCCAACGCTCGGTACTCCGCTCCGCCTATCCGATAGCGCTGTTCCCTTGTCAGTTGACTTTTTTCAATCGGTTGACGCATAATGTACTCGTAATCTTCATCATCCTCTTCAAGACTGGCGATTGTTTCTTGAGCATGTTCATCACCTTTGGCAGCATCACGTGCGATCTTTTGCATCAGATCATCAAATCGTCGGGATCGTTCCAGTCGTTGACGGGCCATCTCTCGCTGCCGTTCAATGTTGTCTGCGAATGCAATCCCTTGACCAACGGCCGTATTGCCGTCGGTTGTGCCACTTAAGGATGTGGCGGTTGTCACACGGTGGAGATCGGTGTCATCACAACCAATAGATTTCTCGACATCACAAGGATGACCGGGACTGGAGAGCTGTTTTTCAAGTTCCAAAGGACCGCCAGACAGCTGTTGTTGTTGTTGTTCACCTTTTTCTTGCATTGATGCTTGATACTCCCGAAATTGAGTAATCAGACTATAAATATCATTTGTCCGTGTTGCATGGGTGTCAAACGACTGACGTCGGCTGTGAGTATGTACGTTATTACTTTCCACCGGAGTTGAACGAGTGGACATAAGAGAAAGTCTACGACGAATTGGCTGAGGTATGATGATTCGTTCGGCTTTCTCTCCGGTTTCGATATCGATTTTCTTTCGTCGTTTATGTTCTTCACGTAGTTGCATTGCCTTGTTATATAATAAAATATCTTCAAACCGTTTGGAGAAATAGTATCTTCGAACCATGACGACAAAAAATGATATAATGATATGCGAACAGAAAAAAGAATTGAGCATCAACAAAACAAGTTGCCAGTAGCTCAGATCAGACATAGCGATCGTATTGAGACCAGTATTAGTAACACTTGTAGTAGCCATAAAAAGAGCATCGATGTATGCAAAATTCGTTCCAGGTTGACAGTAAAACAGACCCGAACTAATAAAAATCATCAAGGCAATGTAGGAATAGTGTAATTCAAGGAAATGAACTTTTGTATCCCAGAAATGGCACACTTTTTCCCACAAGCCCTTAAACATCCGGACCATTGAGATATATAAAAAAGATAAATAAATAAAAGAAGTAATAAAAAGGGATAAGCCTATAAAAAATAAAAAGGAAAGGAAGCACAGGAAGAATAAGAAGGATTTTTTTTTAAAAAAAAAAAAAAAAAAGACAGACGAACAATGACTGCTTCCCAACTTCTCTGTCGGCGTTTTAAATCAGAAGGACAAAATGGAACTCGGCTCGGGGTGATTGAGGCATTTTCATGATGAAAATGGGCAAACAGGTACTGGTGGTTAGAAATTGCCAAATTTTGAATCTGGGTTTGTATTTATTTTCAAAGGTTAAAGCTTTATTTCATTTACTTGCATTGTATATTGCAGAGGGTAAAAAGTCTCGCGTGAAAACCCTTTTTTAAAACCTAAGACATGTTTATTATTCTCGCCGAATTTATGATCACTGACCACGAGGAGAAGTCAAGAAAAAAGAAATCACCCGAAATAGAAACATCTGGACACAAATCAGAACCTGTCCATTTTGAACAAGGTCTCCAAGGCAACAAAAAAAAATTTTTTTTTCTCTTTTCTCTTCAAGACAATTAAGCCTTTTTTTTCTTTTTTTCTCTCCTAAAATGGTAGAATCACTTTCATGTTTGAGGCTTATCCAATTCTTATTACTTTTTTCTTCCTCACAAAAACATTTCTACTTTCTGTCATGTCTTAATCTGTTCTACCCGATGTGTAACTGGATGATTGTATTGCCGTTTCATAAGACGTAGTCGATGCTAAACTATTCATCGGCACGAAAGAAAGAAAGAAAAAAAATTTTTTTTCAAGGTGTTTATAGGAGCATGTGTGACATGTAACATGTCAGCTGCAAGACTAAGAAACGCTTTTCTTTTTAGACATTTCTCATCACATTAGGCCCTAGGTAGTCTAGGAGAAGCATAACGTCATTTACAAAAAAAAAAATTAATGCATACAAAGCACAGCACATCCACGTTGGAAACTGGCCCATTTAAAGTTAGCTTTATTACAGGGTATAGTCCTTCTCTATTGTTTTGTATGTACACCGTTCTCGTATAACGTTATTTACGCCTTCTTCTATATCAAAGCCGAGTTTCTCCATTTTGTGGCGAATCCTTTCCATTTCCTTCCATTTTCCTGCCTTTGCATAACATAATAGCAATGATTCATAACTCCTTGCAGTGACTAAATTCGCTCGTTCAAGTTGCTGGAACCATCTCTCACTAGAACTAACATCACCGTCTAGTGAACAGGACCTTAATACGGCTTGTGTGGAGCTAATCATAGCTTCAATATTAACCATCCGTATGCTGTTCACAAGATAGGATTCTGCACCACTTAGATCGCCTTGTTGTAGTTTAGCTTGAATAATAATACTGTGCGTTCTTGGATTGGGCTGTGCAAGGGGATGTGATAGTACAGATTCAACTTTGTCCCACAGATTACCAGTGGCATAACATTCAACCATACTATTCAAAGCACGTGTTGAATATTCAGTCTTGCATCGCCACATTTCCTCTGCTTTTTCAATGTCGCCAAGTTTAGAATAAACTTCAATCAGAGCATCTTTTGCGTGATCTAATGAGATCTCGGAGATGTTTCCAGTTTCTAAAAGCAATGCATATTGTATTTCTGCATTCTGAACGTCTCCCACCCGACAGTATTCCCGAAGGAGAATCGCATACCACACTCCCCGTATTTTTATCTTCGGTTCCTCCGTTTGTACTTCTCGAATCATCTCGAGCATTTGCTTGGCTGTTTCCAGATCCTGCCGCTGGCTACAAGCTTGTATGATCGAAAAAATAACGCTCGTACTAGGCTGATGGCCATGTGACAACAGGTCGTAAAACAAGGACATCGCCGAGATCAGATGACGCTGTTTGGAAAATGCAATAATTGTTCTATGTATCTCGCCCAAAATAGGTCGGTCCAAAGGATGTTCATAGTGTCGTAAATCCCAGTAGATCTGCTCTGCTTCTGCTAAAGCGCCATGCTTGAGATAGTAAGCTAGTAGCGATGCTACAGCCGTTGAATCGATGAATGGTTCGTTTTGACTCGTTTTAATTATGGCCTGCCATAACTGTCGGAGCATTTCGAACCGTATACCATCGTCACCTACTAAAGATACTGCATCCGACGCATATGCTTTTGCAAAACATTCATACACTTTTTGGTCCGCCTGTACACCATCCCGCAACATGGATCGAAACGTTCGAATCGCTGCATCTACATTGGCTTGGGCAGTTCGAGTATTTGCTGATCGATACTGACAAAGGTATCCACGGATCATTGTATGGTATGTATCCACCTTGGGCCCATCATTGCTTGCGTGTCGCATACGAAAATACTCAAACAATTGCTCTGCCGCATCCATGCATCCACCATATGCGCATCCCACAATCGCTTCGTTCCACGTTTCAGGTCCCAGGTTAACGCCCGATTTGTATGCCGTCATAAATATAGGGTGGATAGCGCGATGTCCAACACTGGCCATCATCTTGAAAAGTTTTTTGAGTTTGTGTCCTGTACGCCGGTATTTTTTTTCCGCTTCAAACGCCATCCACTTGTCAAACCATGACCGCATGTTCCGCATCACTTGTGGGGATCCGGTATCATGCAACGCCTGCCCCATCAATAATTGCATGTAGGTCACACCTGTCGGCTGTACTCCTCGTGCCACCATCTCCTTCAGTAAACTATGGACAGCACGTTGTCGCTGTGCATTGCCAAAATTTTTCGCGTATGCCTTGACAAGACTGTTGTACATATGTATCGTCGGTGTATTCCCGGACTTATAGAAGTTATCTACAGCCTGATGGGCCTGGGCGATTCGATTTGCCCTGGCATGTTCCCAGACGATCTGCTCCACCATGTCCACCGTCTGTTTCGACGTGTCGGCAGGCACGGGATGTACCTGCGAAAGTGTTGCGCTGTGTAATGAGGCTTTTCTCGATTGTCTTTTCCCCTGAGCAAAAACACTCCTGTCATGACAAAGTAGCCCTGACATGGTGCGACATGCTGCTGATGGTTTGGTCGATACTGCAAGCAGATTGATATGCTGCCAGAACGTGTTTCGTTTCCACAAGGACCGGCATAAATTATTTCCTCCGGTAATAGACATGGAATAGCAGTGTTATTTCGACAAGATGAAAGGAATACACGCGATCGTTCCTGCCCTTTCTCTCTCCCTCTTTCCCTTTCTTTAGCAGCGGCGCAAACCTTCAAATTTTTTTTTCTCAGACATTGTCAGATTTTCCAGTTCGCCGTGTCGGGATTTGAAAATACCGAATAAACAAGTGACATCATTTCCCAACCGTGTGGCTGGGCGCTTAATGCACCTGAGTGCCATTTCTGACAGTTCTTCAGGACCTTCCGCATTATCTACAGAGAAGTGACCGCATATTCATAACATTCCATAGACTTTTGACATAGTCCTATACAATATCACTATGAACAACTTGTGCGTTTTTCTTCGGAATCATACTGAATTTCTCGCTCGGACAGCTGCAACCAGTACTCTGGATAGAGCATACTTGAAGTTAAGCTCGGTGGATATATGGCTGTGTAACATATAATACCCAAGAGCTGCAACCATCTGCCAGTATGGCGCAATGCATTTTGATTTACCTGGATCCGGCAGAAATCCGGAAACACACCCTATCGAAACTATGATTTTCCGCCTTGGTGCTGGCGCTTATTTATTCTAGGATGAAATGCAGACCATTAGGTTAAGACTAGCGCAGTGGATCTGTGGTAGAAGTGGTCGCAGGGAGATAGATCCCTTGGACTGCGTTATCTTTCCTGTTCATCTCCTCAAGCTAATAATATAAAATCCCTGTGCCCACGTGAGCTGTTTTTATGTGCTATCTTACAAGAACATGGTGCAGATCTATTAGAATAGAGAATTGACACATAGGCTCCTGAGCGCAGGGCTACACGTCTGGACTGAGTTCATTTTCGTAAAAATTGTACTAACTCGGTGGGAAGGGCTCAGTAATAGTTTGCCTTTACTTTTGAACGGGCGGAACTGATTCCCTTGTGCCTCTTGATAAAAGCATGGACCAAAACATCTTCGGCTACCGCCTTGTCAAAGCACTTTGTCCTGTGGCTTTTGCAGCTGACTGATGAGAATTAGACACAGCGTCTCTTTCAAGAAGATGGTGCAGACCGACGTACGGGATAATATGCCGAACGAAGAAAACAAACGTATATGATCCAGTGTTTCGACTTCTGGCCCGCACAAAGTTCTGAGATCAATCCAGTCAAGTTCCTTTGGAAGAGCTGAAGTGACTCCTGGACCCCGAAAGGGCCAAAACCAACAACTGCAGCAGATCGTCTACTACACAGCTAAATATATTTAAAACAGTTGCATCTATATTGAGTTACCAGGCAGTATTGGTTGTCAAGACGCCATCACTCGGTAGTATCTAGTATTCTACTCGTATTTAACTAGTTCTTTCACGCTTCCTGCATGGACACTCTTTTTCCTCGTGTAAGCTTCGAAACATGTACGCATCCATATAACTAAGGCAGCTCAAACATCCTACATCTGGCAAGAGACTTCAGCTATCGTTGACATAGCCGATACTAGGGCTTGCATTATCAAATTATGCCTCACCAGCCCTGTCATTAATGTACCTCTTTTATCACCTCCTGCATTACGCATAGTTTCTTTCGCCATTGCTATTGGCTCTCTTTCTGGAACGCTGCACTACTGTTATATTTGGCCTCTGCTATTTCTGGGCACTTTTGTGCAGTGAACGTCCTCTACATCTGACAGAGCTGATAATCCTTTAGTGTTAACATTGTTGAAGGATTCCCTTTGGTTTGGATATGCCCTTATATGGAGGTCTTCAGACATCGAGTTCCTCCCGATTGGAGAACACCATTGATAAAAGAATACGTGCATGTTCACCACCCAGGGTATCTGCAGCCGCAGAATGGTGGAAAGACGGTATCAATGTAATAAGGTCGTTATCTTCCTTTGGCTAATCGATTCTAATGCATCTTGGCAAATTTTTACAACGTTTGACAATCTAACTAAGAGCATCCAGATGAAGCAGTGAATATGGTGCACCGAAATTTCTCTGCAATCATCCAATCTACGCTCGGATCTGGCTTTTTCTATCCCACCTATCGTTCAGTGAATTCCGCTTAGCATAGCTTCCCGATGTCGACAGTTACCTACACTTTGGGGATGCGTCTCTTCCAACCAAAGCGCATTCTGTCTTCTGACTTCTTTGTACCGATAGCCTACCGATTCATAAAATATATGTATAGTATTTCACCTACTCTTCTCACCTCTAATGTTCTTTCTGTGGACGTGTGGAAACCAAAGGATGCTTTTGTGGCCCTATGTTTACGAGAGCCGTCTGGGCAACCAGTAGCCAGCCAGTTTCTCGCCCACTCTGCACAGTTTAGTTTTTTTAGCCTATTTACTGTTAACTCAACCTGACTAACTAACCATATAGCCTCACGCTGCTATTGACTTCTTTAGTTCTATTACCTGCGCGACCATACTGTCGTATTATTACCACCTATTTTAACCTATGACCACTCACAGTGTCACAATACTGTACATAAAGATTTTGACGAGAAAAAAAATAGAGAGGTTTTTCCAAAGCTAGTTGGCAATGAAATAACTGGTTGGTACTTGTTTTATAAAAGCAAAAAGCTCAAATGATTAAGAAGTAATTTCGTAGACTGAACCTCGCTGGAAGCAGCAGCAAATTACGAAGATTTGAATGTCCGCAAAAAAAAGCCAGTTGCTGGCACGTTTTATCAATTTCACTTCTTTTCCTAACCGAAAAGGAAACGTAAACGAGTAAACGCTTTGAATTTGTATAAATGACGGAAGAACATAACTGGAAATTTGCTCAATGCTTTGGCGATAAAGGCGATTCGGACGATGTCACTGAAGGTAATCAATCTCATCCGGTTTGGAATTTTTTTTTTTTGTCCGGGGGGTTTTGGGAGTTACCAAGGGATACATGTAACAATCATTCACCATGTTATGGATGAACACATGCGATTATATACGCAAAACACTTTGTTAACCTATCGGCACAACTTTTTTCTCTCTAAAAAAAAAACACACCAAAACAAAACAAACCAGTTTTAACCATTTTCTATTTTAGCTGACATTATCTCGGCTGTGGAGTTTGATCAGACGGGTGATTATTTGGCAACGGGTGATAAAGGTGGACGCGTCGTGTTATTTGAACGCAACGAAAGCGTAAGTTAAACGCAATGACAGAAAAAGAAGGAATACAAGCTTATTTTTCCTGGGGAACTTAGAAAAAGGGTTGCGAGTACAAGTTCCATACCGAGTTTCAATCACATGAAGCAGAATTTGATTACTTGAAGAGTTTGGAGATTGAAGAAAAAATCAACAAGATTAAATGGTGCAAGCGACAAAATTCGGCACACTTTCTGCTTTCTACAAACGGTACCTGCTTCTGTTTGTTACCCTACCGCTGACAGAAACTTATTTAACAGACAAAACGATCAAATTGTGGAAGGTATTTGAGAAGTCGTTAAAGGTTGTTGCGGAAAACAACCTTGGCGACGGACCTCAGCGAGCCACAAGTGGACTTCGTGTACCAAAATTGGCACATCACGACACCATCATTGCCGCTGTTCCGCGAAAGGTCTACGCAAATGGTAGGATTTACTACCCTATGAACAAATAACTGAGTTTCCTGATTCAGCCCATGCGTACCACATCAACTCTATATCCATCAACTCGGATAGTGAAACTTACCTATCCGCGGATGATTTACGGATTAACTTGTGGAACTTGGATATTTCCGATCAGAGCTTCAGTAAGTAATCGTGTTTGGTCTTTGCTGTTTCTAATCGTGACAACCCGGAATAGACATTGTCGATATCAAACCCGTCAATATGGAAGAATTAACAGAAGTTATCACTGCTGCTGAATTCCACCCCTATCACTGCAACGTGTTCATGTACAGTTCCAGCAAGGGAACAATCAAACTTAGCGATATGCGAGAGTCGGCCCTGTGCGACCAGCACGCGAAAGGTACGTATACTCAACGTAATGAAAACGAAAGTAACCTATTTGGGATGATTCAGTGTTTGAAGAGCCCGAGGATCCTGCAAACCGGTCCTTCTTTTCCGAGATCATCTCCTCTGTTTCAGATGTAAAGTTTAGTCATGATGGTAGATACATCCTCTCAAGAGACTACTTGACATTGAAAATCTGGGATATCAACATGGACAACAAGCCCATTAAAACTATCAACATTCATGACCAACTTCGAACCAAACTATGCGATTTGTATGAAAACGACTGCATCTTTGATAAATTTGAATGTACATTCAGTGGAGATGACAGGTGAGAAGAAAAAATAGGTTGGATGTGAAGCATACCTCGTTACTTACTCGCCCTCTCTAGCTCCGTCTTGACCGGTTCCTATAGCAACACATTCCATCTCTACGACCGCGATGGCAAAACCGACATTGCCCTGCAGGCCGACAAGAGTGCATTCAAGGCCAAGCGTCTAGGTTCATCAAAGAACAAGATGAGCTTGGCAAGAGGCCCAGGAAAGAACAGTGGAATGATAAACTCCGATGGTATGGACTTCAACAAAAAGATCTTGCACGCGTCTTGGCATCCACAGGAAAATACCATTGCAGTTGCTGCAACCAATAATCTCTTTATTTTCACGTAAGTGGATCCATCACCAACATGCAGAGGAAACTAACATTTCTACAGTGAACAACAGTAAATGAAGAGGAGTCACTTCCTCTTAATTCTACAAAGGCGTATATGTAAAAAGAAAAAGCAAAAAACAGGCCCTTGTGAAAAACTCTTTTACCCTTAATGGCGATGTTTCGCTTCATGTCTTATGTTGTTTTGATGCCCTTGTTTGTTTCTATGTCCTAGGTGTAAGCTGCAATAATGAAAATACTTTTTTTTTCGCATTGATGAAACCATTGTGAATGGTATGGTTGATCTTTGATCCGCTTACTGTGTTATTAGTCCGTGTCACGATGTGTGATGTGATCTAAATTCAATGTCGCGTCTTTTGTACTATTCCATGATCTATTTCTATGTAGACCAGAGCGTTTGGTTCATTCCCAAATGTTAGTAAGATAGGCAGACAGGACTGAAAGTCGGAACAGCGTGAAGCTTATAAACCATTTTGTTTTTAAGTGTACCATGTTCTTTGAGAAAAAACCTTCTCTAGATCAGACGACTTTTTTTCTTAAAAAAAAATGCAAGTATTCCGAAATCCGTTGTTCAACCAACAATTTGTGATGTCTATTCGTACGAACAAACTTCGCCCTATTAGCCTGTACCAAACAGTATTTCATCCAACGCAAAGATGGTTCAAGATATAATTTTTTGGAAGACATTAGGCACTTCGCTACTTAAAGCATACATGCTTTAGCCTGGTCAGAGTGTTCGGAGGAAAAAAAGTTTTGGTAGCGCAAAGATAAAAAGGAAGAAGAAACGTGAGCAACTATACGGAGGGGAGCAAAGAGAAAGGAGAAAGAAGGACAACAGGATGGCTTTAACGTACCCGTAGGGAAGAGTAAGGAGAGGCAGGTAAGCGTGGAGAGTGGAGAGGACCATGCTAGCCTGTACCTATATTATTCGCTGGAGAAACTCGGTGCGCGGAGTGGATTGTCTATATTGGTCCTCAGTGTAACTGTCGACCGTGTGCGTGAAACGAAGAATATCATAGACGATTGATCAAGAGGATCGCCTATAGGCCCATTGACGCGCTTAGCATGGTCGAATTTTTGGGGTTGTTTCACGATATGAGATATCAAGTCCAATATCACAAGCAATGCGCGTCCAGATAGTGCAGTCTTTGTGACTCGGGTGAATCTCTCATTCTCACAATTGTTTCGAAGAAATTATCTTTTCGCAAGTCTCCATTGTTTGCCACGGAAAGGGATAGTTTCTTACCAAGTTGATCTGTAGAAAGAATGGTAATGTGCATTTTTTGTTCGGCGACCCAGAAAGGCTAACGTACTCATTCAACCGCACCGCCTTAGATATCGCACTGATGGGTCTACTAATGCTTTAAGCAAACAGTTATCTTGGGCACAAGAAAACTGCCGCTATGATGATTTTTCCAGGTCTTCCTTTACAGGCGTATCCTTTCTACAGGTTTTGCAAGTGACTTTGCGTAAGATGAAAGATTACTTCGCGCCAGCAAATAGGAGTCGGCAATTTCAAAAAAAAAAAAAAAAAAAAGATACGGTACAACCTGCCGCCACCCCATGGCGCTAAAAGTTCTTTGGTTGACAAGCGAACACCACCACAGAAAAAATATTCCAGAATGCTTGCACAAAGTGATGTCTGTACCACATCAGCAGTCCAGAGAGATTGGAGTAGGCATGTCCGGTAAACGAGTTTTTTTTTTTCTTTTTGACAGGCTCTGCAATTCTTTTGTATTGTACAGACGACAAGTAATTTTTATTCCAAGGGTAACAAATGCTTTTCATTGGATATATATGATGATCATATACTTTGCCTGAAATCGGAATCGCTAGGGAAAACGGAAATCATGAACAAAGAAGAACATCTGATCTTTTTGTCCGTATGAATATGTTAAAGGATGTATATGGATTGTAGGATGCTTTAGTTATTACATCCAACATCAACGATAAAAGATCTAGAACCAGTGGATCGTATTACTCCACAGCAAATCAAGTGTCCCCTTACTGAATTCAATGTCTCCGTCAGAGTAATATGATTGTAAATAGACACTTAAACTGCTTATCTTGTTATCAAAACGGGTAGTCAAGACAAATGAAAACTTTTGACCTCGTTAGAAGGAAGCCTAAATGTGCCACTGCAGCACCTAGATAAAAGCACCAAGCTGCTATCCTGATGGGCATAAACAGTCGTTGTAGACCTGAGCCCTATCAAAGCCAGTATTGTATTTAGATATTCACTTGATAATAGATGACCCATAGTATCATTAGCTGTTGACAGAGGTCGTAGGTCGAATTTATATGCCACTTTTTAAGAGAACATGGATCCAGTGGATTCTCATCTTTCTTGCTCGCTGGAATCAAAGAAATTGAACAAGACACTCCTACTGGCAAAACGCAACTGGAAGAACAGTATGGAAAACGTGTCGCTTACATTCATCAGCACCTGAACGCACTTATGTCGTTCTACGGCCCAGACACAGGAAAAACGCGATCTCGTGGCTACCAAGGGCGTCAGCGGGCCAACATCCTTATCGATGGTGGCAAGAAGTACAACCGACGAAAAAGAAAGAAAACAAAGCAGAACCGCAAAAGGCTAGAACAGAGAAGGAAACGGAAAAAAAGACGCCATTTTTCGAGGATACAGAGTATGTTGAAGAGTCAGTAGTTTACGAATACAAACATTTTTTAGTGGCAATTTCCCCGCTCAGAATGTGTCGTTGATGAGATTAACAATGGATTGGAGTCTTCGGCTGCGAAAATGGCAGTAATCGCAATTTCAAGAAGCGAAAAAGATGCCTTTAGTCGTTTTCGACAACGCTTTATTTAACAATAGGATGAATTACAAAGGGAAATGCAAAGCTGTCGTAAACAAGTGCTGGTCGTTCTTGAAGCGCCGCGAGTGCCTAGGAGAAGTTGTAGCTGTGAAACTCGACGAGTACCTTACGTCGCACGTATACTCCAGTAGCTATTTCTGCGCTCATTATTCTTCAGATTTGAAACCAGTGTCATCAGAGAAGTCTCACAACAGTTACTACGGCGGATTTAGTCTTGCACCACAGTATTCTAGAATGCAAAAACTGTCGAATACTTTGGTAGCGGGGTATAAATGCCATAAAAATATGTTCCGGATAGCAAGTGCCATTTGGAAAGGTCAAGGCCGACCAGTGGAGTTCATGCATCCTCAAGCCAACATCACTGTCGCGAATACAGTTTCCCGTCGAGGCATTTAGATTTTTACGGTATATATATGCTACTTTAACTCTATACATTTACTAAATTGACCCCTTTAGTTGTTTACATCGGTAAGCATTTATTCCTAAAATTTAACACAAGGTACTCATCGTTGATGCATTTGTCGTGGTGGCGCAAAAATAATTTTCGGTTACGCAAATGCTGTTTCAACATATGGTATAACCGCTTATACCTTGCCTGTGTATAGCACCTTCTCTACGCCACTCTATTCTTGTTCAATCCCCGAATATACTGTAGCAAAAAGACCTCAACCCTACGTGACTGGTCCAAAAGCGATCATTATGGAATCGATACCAGGGAAGGTTATTACATGTGCAGGGGAATAGGTGCTTACTAAAACAGTGCACCATACGTCTCACTAGAATGTAACTCTACCCGGTCTCTTAGAAACCTTTTTTTTTCTCTTTATAGCTACGATCATTATTTAATGAAGCTGGCAAAACTCCGCGGGAACCGAGAAATTGCTAACAAAAATACATTCGTTTATTGTAAAAATGAGAACCAGTATCGGAAACTGTTTTTATGGTTGTATTGGTGAAAAAGGCGGGGAATGAAACAAAAGCAAGAATATTTTTACTGTTGACGGGAGCGGAAGATGTTGAAGGCATTTCTGACCTTTCCGGGACCGGCCCATGTACCTTCCAAAAGACCGTTCCAGTAAAGCACGGGGATGACCTAGAAAGAGATGAGCACTTCTTATCATACACCCTATTTTTTTCCTTACCTCCTTGTTTAAGAACTGAGCGGTGCTGCTGACTTGTCGCTGGTCAACAGGGAACGTTTCCAAGGGTTGTCCGGTATAACCCGAAAATTCGGCCAACACGAGTTCCTTACGGCCGAGAATCAACGGGCAGCTAGTATAACCGTCATACTCAGCCTGCTCCACCGTCTTGCCCTCCAGGTCCGCGATCAAATTGTGTTTTAATGCGGCAGACTCACCCGTAATAGCAGCTGCAGTTTTTGATGTAGGCAACGATGCACAGTCTCCAAGAGCAAAGACGTTCTTGTACTTGTTGTGGCGACAGGTCAACTTGTCGACATCAACCCAGCCTGCCTGATCGGCAAGCTTAGATTTGCTGATGAACTCAGGAGGACCTTGTGGAGGGGCGACATGCATGAAATCGTAATGGAACTTTTTCAATTCGTTGTTGGTGTTGTTTCTGAAAGTTGCCTCGCGGTTATCCGAATCGATTTCAATCAACTCATGTTGGAAGTTGACTTGGATATTACGTTCGTCTGCAATTCGTTGAACGACTTTGCCATAATAATCCACACCAAAGATCTTGGCTGCGCTTGTGTTGTAGATAACGTTGGCCTTGTCACGTACACCTTGAAGACGGAACGCTTCCTCAGCCAAAAATACCATTTTTGTAGGTGCTCCTGGGCACTATGTAAATGAGATGAAGGTCAGACGATGCCTTGGAGTCGTGGTCTGTTACCTTCAAAGGTGAATTCGGGAAGGTGAAGATGGCGTTGCCACCCTTAAATTCTTGTAAGAACTTGTACGTCTTTTGGACACTCTCGGGCGAATAGTTGGATGTCACACCGTTCTTTCCGAGGGTCTCCTTCAAGCCTTTGATCTTATCCCAGTTGATTTGGATGCCGGCAGCAACAACCAAATAATCATATCCGACAGCCCGGCCATCGCTCAATTTCACCAGGTTATTGTCAGGATCGAACTCCGTCACCTTGTCCTGAATCCAGTCTGCGTTGGCGGGAATTACCTGGGCCATTGGCTTGACGGATTCGCTAAAATCTTTAAGACCGCCACCAACGTATGTCCACAGAGGTTGGTACTATATACATGTTCAGTGAACTCGCAATAACCACAATTCAAATCACGTACATAGTGAACATTGGCGGGATCAATAATGGCGACTTGGTTCTTTCCCAGTAACTTGGAGATTGTTGATGATACTAATTAAGCATGATCAACTTTAATCACACTTTGGCTGCTTTCTGTTCCTACCTGACAAACCACCTGGACCAGCACCAACAACAACTACTTTAAATTTCTTATCTGTAGAAACCGCTCTTGGTGCAGCAGCTGTCGCAAAAGCGCGTCTGGATGTAGTGAGAAGGCGAGCACGGGCAGATAACATTGTCAAGAACTGAAAAAGAACTGAAACAAAAAAAAGACAAACTCAGAACATACAATCATTATATACTTTTAAAACTCAGGTGAGCACGCAAGTAATGCGTAATCACTCGCCATCCGGACAAATAGGGTTCGAAGGAGCAGAGATTTTCCCTCATCAGTGACTTGTTTAAGGGTTGAGACGGCTGGGCTGTGCACACAAGATTTGAACTCAGTTAGAATGTACAGTACCGCTCGAGTCTGTAGAATACCGCCAGAATAACGAAATAAAAGGAATTCTGGAATTCTGTAACAATTACTCTGCTTTTTTACTTGGACGTAACCAAGGTAGCATAGATAGCAACGAAGGATAATTATGAAGCACTCCCCGATTTTACACCATACCAATTATTTGTCTTTTAGAACATAAAAAAAAAAGTACAATCAATCTACGTCGATTTTTCTCGGTTAAAAACTTGTTTACTCAGCCGTTAGATTTCCCGAGACGATCCTTTCCTAATCTCATGTCATTTTTACTGTAGAGGCCTCGTGCGTTCTAAATCGGAAACTGCATCCAGGGCTCTAGATAATGCTGTAGAAATAGTACGTTTCCCATTTTATCGCTGCTTGTTAATACGGAGAATTGGTATTTAAGTCAAACGATGGTATTTCAGGACTTGTTTGATAACACAGGCATGGGTGCGCCTCATTTTCAAAGTAAAACTCGAGGTTGGTATTGGAAATAATTTATAGTTTTTTTGCAATAACATAATGATTATCCCTATCGTAACCAGATGCCTCTATGGTTACATTGGGGATTTGCTTAAACAGATCGTCTAGTTCTCCTTGTCGAAATAAGTGATAGTACCTATACAATACCCCGTTTAACGCATAAGATCATAAACAACGGCGTAATATTTACCGATTATATACAGCTGGTGGTTCGTTCTCCGTTGATGGTGTCTTTTTCGCCAGCATCCACGGTACAAATACGTCTTGCTTGCCGGGCTCAAAGTTTCGTTTGCTAAATTTCGTCTGTTCCAATGCCCACACAAACACCAACACTGAGCCGCCTGGTCTGACAATACGCAGCAATTCCTAAATGTTCCAATATTGAATCCCCCGGGAATTTTCATGCTCATTTTCTTACATTGATGGCATTAAGCCGTCTTTCGGGCGTAGAAAAGTGATGGATGACGGCAATAGAAATAGCATAATCCTTGTCCTGTTGAGTCCACGTTTCCATAACAAGATGGACTTACGAATGCTTCTGTGCGATAGGGTAGATCCAGACCATCACAAACCATGCCTTCGAATCCTCGGTCACGGACAATTTTGATCAGGTTGGTGCTCCTTCAATATTGTCATGTTTGAGGAATAATCATCACAGTGAATTTCTTTACCTGTCAGATCCGAGCATCATAATGTTGGGATTGACACCAATGTATTTACCATTGCCACAACCAACATCGGCACCAACACTACCAAGAGGCAGGCTGTTCAAAAAATTCTCGACGACTGGCCATGGCTAGCTAACATTAGCAATGCAGTTCTTTTAAACAAGGCGCGTCGCTTTACTTTGTACCGCGTGTCACTGAAATGTGTAGCAATGACTTCGTAGACTTCATGCACGTGGCTTTGCTCGTACTCCTCCTCGTTATGCACCGGTACGTCAACTGCAAGAGGCTGAGGTTTTGACATGCTGTAAGTGCGGAAAGGGAAAAAATTACAGCGGCTTGTTTAAATATGGGAAGAAGTGCAGTCTCGCTGTCAGCAAGCTTTCTTGCATAAGGAAAGTCATAACCTCGTCCTCGCTGTATTTCATATCTATTTATTTATAATATCTAACATTTTATGAATTATCTTTAGTCGAATTGAGTGGATTTTGTTTTGATGTCAAGGCTTTGAGTCGTTCGTCATCGCCCGGTCGCATCCAGGTACCATTCGTCTCTCTAAGTATACAGTAAGTCATCACGTCTCTATCTAGCCTTTCATATTACGTTTCGTATTGTTTTAATAAAGGCTGGAAAGTATAAACACTTGTGGTGACACCTACACCAATGGCGACCAAGACAGGCACTAACTTGTTATTCATGGTTGAAGTACTGTACTAATTCTTCACAGAAGCAGGTTCTAACCCTATTTGACAGTCACCTCTGTTTCACTGGGATAATCGCTCCGTTGCCGGGCGTTTGCACATCTGCTGCTCATTCGCTCGCTTGGATCCTGTCAATGCCATCTGGACTACTGCTTCCTCAGGCCCTGTTCCCGCTCTTTCTGTCAAAGCTACCAGAGCTCTTAGGGACCATAGGTTGCCCGATCCGTTTGTCTAAATGGCTGGCTGTCCAATGTTAACTGACATTAAAACGGATTCTACGACCGACTTCACCATCATCAATGGAAAGAAATTGTTTCCCGTTAATCAATCTCTTCCCCAAAGCTTTGCAGAAACTGTTTTTGACAAGAAAGTTGTTAGTAAAGTGTTGAATAAATAGGACAGGGAAAACAACTTCAGTATGGCTACAAAATTCAGCAGTGGCAGCATTGTTCACTTAAATGTAACAAAGGTAACCCTTACCGCATCACACGCAGTATCAATAAGGATCATCGATAGAGGCTTTGTAAATCATTGCTTAGAAAGAACACTGAATTTCACTTGCTCAAACCAAGCAAGTCGAAGAGAGTTACCATAACCACCCACTCAATCCGGAGAATCATGCTTCTTGTGCCGTAGGAAGTAGATCTATGGCCAATGAGGACAATGTGAAGAGGATGATTACATTAGTGGATGCAAACTTCAAGAGTAGACAGATCCATAAAGCGATAAATGAGGAAAGAGCACCATATAATAAGTTGACTATCCATGATATTCAACAACCTCAGATGTCAGCATGCGAAGCTTTTATTTGCAGCTGCAAATAACAGCACAATAACCTTGATCAGAAGCATACAAGCTAAAAAGTATACAGTCTTCTACGAATATGATGCAGCTTCATGTCTTCAGCGCATATTTTTTGCTTCTGAAGCAATGATAGCGTGAGGTCGTCGATTTCCTGAGGTACTAGTGATTGACGCCACCTATAATACATGCAACTCAAGGATGCCTTTGATCGCTGTTCAAGGCATTAGCAATCTTGGAAGCACGATGCCTAAGTCATTTCCGGTTGCTTTTGCCTGGGTCACCACATTAAATATTTCCAGCCTTATCAACGGTGAAAATGCGGAGTTTGGTTGAGATAGTACAATAGAAGCCCATCTTAATCTCGAAGAATAAAAACCGATCTCAACAACTTACAGTCCTTATCAATCACCACTATAGACACTTCAAGAAGAAATCATTGTAATCAAGGATATTGACGAGATACTGTCATTCATGTATGGACAAGAAAGAATCAAGTGGCCAAGCAAAAGAAGAGGCTATCGGTGGAGTTCATAATGCTCAATATGTTGGAAAGATTTGTGAGAACTTTACCTTGAGGCCCAAGCACAAATGATTCAAATTAACTTTCTATCGGTATTTTGCTGAGCTATTGGATATTTTGTTCGATGGTACTACGTAAGGATAGCCGATGGAGAAACAGGTTCAAAGATCAGCAAACCGTAATCGAGATCAATAAGGCTCTGTTCTACGCTTGAGACACGTTGCTAATATACCCAATAAGAATCGATCTACTTGTCGAATATGGTAATTTGAAAAGGAAAAAAGGCCAATTGATAAGAACGCATGTGCGTTGATGTTCTTAGATGGTGTTTTATTATTGTTCTGACCTTGGCCAATAGTAGACGGATAAATTCAATGAATATCTTCTGCAAATTTTATCGCTCGCTATGGAAAATACGACTAGCTATTGAAATGTTTGTATGGAAACAGCGGCTCTAGGATGTTTCTGCAGAAATGGTTAAGTCTTGCTATTCTGTAAAGAGTAAACACCTTTAAGGTTACATATTGAAAAGGAGAAATGGCTCATCTTTCCGCGGCTAGCTTACAGGCAGTGCGGTCACAGGAAACCGAGTGACCCCATCACCTGGAAAGTCATGGCTTGCAACAAACTTACAGAAACAGCCAGACATAGATACTAATTGGTTTAAATTGCGCTAGAATACCATATAAAGAGTGTAGTTCGTATGTGATAGCGTAGCTTTCCTGTTACTGTTAACCAATAAATAAGAAATAGCGCCTCAACCCCACAAAATGCTCACGGAGATATATATTCCTTATGGTAGCCCTGTGACATTCTTTCTCGACGCTCTTCTAACTTATAGGTAAATCCCATATGTTGTGCAACACGGTTAACAACTGTAGAGAAGAATGTGGCATATCAACAATGTAACCTTATTCACCATGTACTAGGCACCATTTTATTAGTGGGTACGTCTTTAAAATCCTTTATGCATAGACCTTCTTCCCTCTATTCCTACGCAAAAGATATTGTTCTACTTCACCAAATATAATGCTTATACAATTAGGGTCATGGACTTTGTCTGACTCTTTTATTCTTGACTTCTCTCGGCCACACTAGACATCTTGATCAGTATCCCCTTTTTGGAAAGGCCAATTTGGTTGTTTGAACATTCATGACCATCTGACACAGCAACTTGGTGCACTTTGTGAAAAAAGTTAGCAGTCTTATCACATGGGGCATTGTGTCTAAAAACCCCTGCTTTCCAAAAAGACAGAAACCCCGCGTGAAGTCAAAAAGAAAAAGAAAGAAAAAAAGTCGCCTAATCCTGATTTGCATCCACTATGTCTGACGGCCTTCCAAGGAAGAGCGATTCTTTAAACACAGCGTCTAAACTTAATGACGGCATCTGTTCAGATCCGTTGAAAACAAAACATGCTGACGAATCACGTACGACAAATCCAAACGATCCTTCTCCGAATATTTGTGAAAGCCAAGGACCCTTTGCCAGACAATTGGCACCCGTGGTGCATGGAAAAACTATACAGAACCCGGACGAAGCTGATGTGCGAAAAACCAATGCATAATCACATTTTTCATACAAACACTGGAAACCTATATCTATTGGACAGAGAAAAGTAATTAGCGTGTCTACCTCGGTAGATCGAACATCGAGAACATAAACAGTGTTTAGCCGACAGCATAAGCTGTGAGATTTTGAAGATCACTGACGGAGATAACCGCTCTGATGTAATTTTAGCCTGGGGACTCTTCTTACATGAGATAATGAGAATTTTTCTATAACTGAGTGAATGTAATCATCTGTAGCGGAAGACTATATCTGACCAGAAAGTGAATCTGTGTAATTTTTTTAACATTGCATAACATGTACAATGATACTTGATGCATGCATAGATATTTACCTTCTAGATTAGAGACACCACACGTTTAACCTTTATTTAGAGGTTATCGATAGGACCCATGACATATCTTCACTGATCAGGATTTCTGGGGAACGCGCGCCAATCGGAGAAGATTGACGTTATTCACTCCGACGTCAAAAAATAAAAAGGAAAGCGGAGATCTTCCTTTCCCACCATACCGAAGCCATGCTTGTTTTTCGTAACTCCCGGCGTGTTTCTCGCCCTATATTGTTATCGAGAGCTTTAACAACTTACACAAAGCCAAAATTTGACCAAGTAAAGCAGCATGTTACTTCTTCGGAAAGTGAGCATGGTTCCTCCAGTAAGTCTTCTTGACACTATCCTATGTTCCACTGACAACGCTATCAGAGCAATATACCGTCCGGCCTGTTACCTTTTGGATGGATAGAATCTTAGAAAAAGAAAACAAAAGACCATTAACAGAAGAGGAAACGGAATATGAACATAAGCTGCTTACAAAGACTGTATGTGCAGAACGCATTGAATAGGTCGACTAAGATACAGCGTAATAGATGGCTGACAGCTATATGGAAGAATATTTGCCCTTCAAGTCTTCACCAGCCCTACTAGAGGAATACATTTCGTCGGGTGGCAAGATTCGAATTGGCAAAATTCTGGAAGGTGGGAGAAATATTTCCATGCCCTCATGGTGCTAATTGGTCATGTCAGATCTCGACGCATTGGCAGGCTCCATTGCTTACAAACATGCCGACACTAACCCATTACCGCGTGGCCCTCCTATCACCATTGTTACTGCCTCAGTGGGTAAGCAATAAGGATATTGTAAAAAACGGTTTGCTAACTTCTTAATTTAGACCGTCTTGAGTTATTGCTGCCCACCCAAGTAGGAGACCTCAAACTATCAGGTCATGTAGCATACGTAGGAAAAAGTAGTATGGAAGGTAAGATTTGCAAAACTCAGTCAATGCGACGGACAACTGACTTCTCTGCAGTTTTTGTCAAAGTCGATACCATTCCTACCTATGATCCATCTGCTAAACCCCTAGATAGCGTGGCAACGCAGGATTTCATGGCCAAGCCTACATCAAACACCGTCTTGTTTGCACGATTTACTATGGTGGCTAAAAACTCTATTACGGGTCGATCAACCCAGGTCAATCCATTGGAGCTGAAGAACGCCGAAGAAAAGAAACTATTCAAGTTTGCGGAAGGTAAAAGCAGAGAATAGTAACTGATCATGGCTCCTTACCAAATACACAAAGACTCCAAGATGCGAAAACGTCTGGCGGGAGAGACTGCTTTGACAAAAGCCCCTCCCACAGCAGAAGAACGTTTGGACATCCATGACTTGTATATTAAATACTCCAACTTTGTAAACAGCAAGTATTACACCTTGCTAGAAGCATACTGCTAACTACTTTTTTTTGGCACCAGAGAAGGAAATGCTTCCCAAAGATACAGTCTGGATGGAAGATACGACGCTTCAAAGCGTGTTCCTAATGCAACCACAGGTAAATGACATTCTCTTCCTTCTGATTTTATCGTATTAAAAGCATAATTTGTAGGATCGTAATATACATAATAACATTTTCGGTGGCTATGTGAGTAGTATGAGCGACTTATCTTCCTTTGGTATATTTTAACAATGGATTGCAGTTGATGCGTCGTGCCTACGAATTAGCTCACGCGACTGGCTGCATTTTTGTACAATCACAAGTGAAACTACACGCCCTCGATGAAATCATTTTTAGCAAACCCGTACCTGTGGGATCTTTTCTCAATTTATCATCGCAAGTCATCTATGCTAAAGGAGCTCCTCACCGATCTTTCCAGGTCAGCGTCACAGCCAAGGTGAATGACATCGAGAAGAACACAAGTTATATCACCAATACCTTCCATTTTACGCTTGAATCTCTTGACAAACCAGTTCCCAACCTACTTCCACGAACATATGCCGAAAGTATGAGATATATTGAAGGTAACGACACTACATAGAACCATGATGTCCTTTGGTTGACATTCTGACATAGGCAAACGCCGACGCGAACAAGGAATCAAGGCGAAACAATCGTTACTAGATCTAATGCATCATTACTCATCCCTATCGCATAAATAATGTCTATACACCATCAGCAAATTGAGATAGTCACTTTCATATAAATAAACATGCTGCATCCAAAATATTTCATGGTCGGTAACTGTGCGATAATGGGATAAGTTGTAGAATATAAATTATCATTGCAATATGACAGCGATTATTTGTTTCTTGGAAATGCCGAATGTTCATCTAGATGTGCTAGTACGCGCAATGCAACTATAGAAGGTTTGGCATCAATGGGGTATAAGCTTGCAAACGTGCCTGCTTTTATATTGGTAACTTCGAGATCATCATTGGCCTTCATTTCGTTTGCCAACTTCGTAGTCTGATTGTCTCACAGTTCTCGACTTCTTGGGTGGCTTGATCTCTACCACCAACAGCAACTCTTGCATATTTCCATGCTTGTACTTCATACTCAGGTCGAGAGACCGGGACATCTTTGACTCTCTATTTAGTATTCGTCGGCGCTTTGAACTGCCCAACTGCACATCACATCTACAGCGTAAATAGGTTACTACTTTGTAAGACACAACGCCATGCGTATCAAATACTCGCTTTCTTTGATAAATCTCATTTCCTGGTGAAATGGAGGGAAACATATCTATTATATAAACAATCTATATATACTATTACTCATTTCCTAAGATTCCACAATATCCTATCGATATGTTTACCTTCAGAAGCTATGGTCTGATCGGTCATCGTCGTCGCACTCATCGCGATTGTCCCTTGAATCCAGCTCGGAACGTTATCCAAAGACGTGTACCATCGCAAACATTTCATCAACTTGCACCTGTTCCTTCAAATATTATTCAGAGGCCAACTCTTGATGTGCCATCCCGAGAATTTCGTCCCATTGCTCCTGTTCCTACCCTCTACCCCGTGCTCCTGTGACAACTGAGCTGCCTCTCAATCCTTTGGTTGCTCCACCAGCAATGCGTCTCTCTTCTCTACACAATATTGCGCGACGAAATGTAGGAACAACCATCGGATCGCCGTAACTTTAGCCGGATGGATACGTTGTGTACATTTTGCAATGCTTCTTTATGGGTGGAGGAACGTGTTGTTGGTGAAATACACACTGCCAAGTTCAATATGTGCTGCCTTCAGGGCAAAGTTGTGTTTCCGCCATTGAGCCCTACACCTAGGATTATTGCTTAGCTATCGCGGAAGGATGATGAAGTGGCTCGGGATTTTTGCTCAAAGATCCGATTATACAATAGCAATTTGAGTTTCACGTCAATAGGCGCCAACATTGACCAGACAGTTGCGCCCTTTTGGTTGGCTTACTAACTTTGTGTTCTTCAACCATCCTTTCAAAACCTTCATCTTTGTTTAGAGCCTCTTTCAACCATCTCTATTTGAAAACAGAATTTGAAATATGTATCAGAGCTCCTGATCTTTCATATATGCAATGTCTACTATTTCTTTTCCAGTTCATTTGATCACTTTTCCTACAGCCAACAGCCTGCAAACAAATTAAAAACACACGTATCTTTACATATCTATATCTATATACATTATGATGATGATCATGGGTAAAAACTCGTCTAAATAAAAGGATTTGGATGGGGTTCTGACGGTTGATTGACTCTTTTAAGCTAATTGATTGGCGCGATAACTGGGCCTTCGAGCGGAGCGGCGAACTCTAAATGTCAAAAGCAGTCGCCGTCCCTAAGCTCGTGTTTAAACTTGCACAGAACGTGAAAGAGGGTAACTATTTTCGCCTGCACGGTTCCCGAGCTACATTTTTAAAACTCGTCCTCTCGCCTTTTCTCCCTCCCACCCTCAGTTGTCCTTTGGTGCCTCGATCTTTTTCGCTACAAAGTTCGAACATACGCGTACTAATCGCGTAGATTTGTCTATACGCCGACAAAGGAAATACACATCTTCGCCTCTGAGGAGTCTCTCATACGTTGTAAGGTACGATTTTTATGGCCGTTGAATGGGTGTGTGAGTTTTGTGATCAAAGGTGTGTTCCGAGTTTAGATAGATGTAGAGAGCACCAAGATAAAAGGTACGTCTTCAAGATGGAAGAGTGTCAAAAGAGTAGCGGTAAGTTCGAGTTTAGTGAGCACCAGGTGTGGTTTTGAATCAGCACCAAGACTATGGGTTATCTTTCGGTTGAAAGATGAAAAGAGATAAAAATAAAAATAAAAGAGGTCTTGAACACCGAGTATAGCGGGTGTTACAGGGATTCTTGATGGATCCTGTTAAAAAAAAAAAAAGAATACTAATCGTTAGTAGATCGTGTGTCTGATTACCTATAATCTCGTGTTGGATCTTATAAGTGTAATCAAAATATGTGCGGATATAAAGTAAATCCGAGAGATAGAGCAAGAAAAATGAAAGTAGAATCAAAAGAAAATAAGGTAGCGGGCTCTGTGCCGTGATTGTCAATGGATTGAAATAAAAATCAAAGTAGAATCAAAGATAAAAGAAAAAAGAAAAAGGGTTATCGGTGGTTTCTTGATAACAACCAATGGAGGTGCAAGGAGACTTGATTATGTCTTGATATTCTTGAGAGAACCTTGGCTTGTGCTTGAGATTGTTAAGCGGACAGATTATTATGTATCTGAAAAACCTGTATTTTATTCATTGAAAAGTGGTGGTATTTATACAAAAATCGAAAATACAAAATAGGGAATATCTGAGCGGAGAAGGATGACAAAAAAGGGATGACAAGGAAGTGATGAAACAGTTAAAATAGCATATGGTGAAAGAAGTGAAGAAAGTAATGAAACAGTTAAAATAGCTTGAGTTGCCTCTTGTTCGAGCTTCTTGAGTTGCCTCATGTTCGGCGTACTTGGGTTGCCTCGTTTCGTAGCACTGGTGACTAGCTATTGGCGCAGACTGATTTCGATTGAAAGAATTGATTTTGGCAGTCCGGCAGCGGCATTAAATTTGATAGCGGGCGGCAATAAACTTGATAGCGGTGATAGTAAAATGGATAGCGGCGGCAATAAAATGAGTAGCGGCGGCAATAAAATGAGTAGCGGCGGCAATAAAATGAGTAGCGGCGGCAATAAAATGAGTAGCGGCGGCAATAAAATGAGTAGCGGCGGCATTGAAATTGATAGTACGGCAGTAATCACTCTCTTTGGCCTTTTCTTTATAGTTTTCTTTTACACCTTTTGTTCTTTTAGCTTTTTCTGTTTAATGTCCTTTATGCCTTTCACTCGTTTCTGTCATCATCTGTTATTTTATTCCTTCTTCATGATAACTATACTAAAAAAAAAAAAGATAAAAAGATGGAAATAAAAATAAGAAAATGGGCGGTAGCGTTAACAGGCGGCTACAATGTGTCGACCAACAGCTTCTCACTTTTGCTCCCATAGAGCCTCCTCAGTTCTTTGTGCGTCATCTTCTCGCACCGCTCACTCTCCTCCTTAGTAATTACCCGATCTCGCTCACCTATCCCCTTGAAGCGCATCTTCGCAACTTTCTTATCTTCTCCCTCGCCCGCATCGTACAAGCAATAGGTCTTTGGTGCGATGAAGATGCCGTTCTGCGCTTCGCTCTCACATTTCAGCTGTCCAAAGTCCGAACCGAACAACCTCGCATCTATCACCCCGCGCTCGTGCTCGACCTTCTTATACATTAACGAGTCTGTGTCTGTGCACAGCCGTGTCTCTGCTTTGCACAAGATCTGCTAATACATGTATTCACGGGCAATAGATCAGTACACCACAAATCGTGGGCTTTGTCGATTTTAGACTTTTCTTTTCCCCTTCCGCCACCACATCCTTGTGCCAATAATATATGACGTTGTTGTGTGTTCTTACAAATTGCTCCCGTTGTGCCTTCGTTCGGATTAGTGTTCTCTCTTTCCGGAAAATTCGCTGAGAAAGTTTTCCCGAGAGCGAGTTAAGAAAGAGTTTCAAGGCTTCACGGTACACGGCGTTATAGCTCTCGTCGCCGGCTTCCTTGAGTGCGTCTTATTCGAGCTTTTTCGTCTCAAAGTCTCTAAAATGTGAGAACAAGTCGTCGACATCTTTCTCCCAGTACACACCCCCGTACGTCTCTGTAGCCGTATTGCTACATGATGTGTCTATATCTCAATCGGACACATCTTTACGAGTCTGTTTAGTTTAATGATCTCCGATAATAATAAATACAGATAGACACTACGATAGTGTCGGGGAACGCTCTTCTCCCTACGAATTACTTGTAATTACGTTTTACTTTATACTACGAATTCTCCACTAGCCACCTATAAGTGAAAGTAATAATATTAGTGGTTTGTACGTATCCCGCATAGCGACGATCGATATTATTACAGTCTTTAACACACCACCGATGATGGCCTTGCGGATGAAAGCGTCTGTCTCGACGTCCGTGACCGGTAGCTTGAGTTCAATCGATTTTACGAACAGTCCGTACGTCATAGCCCTAATTGTAGAATGCTCTGTGATCTTGCACCCTACGAGGGGCTCGAACTCACGCGCACATTTGGAGAACGCCTGTCTGAGGGTCTCGACGTCTCTCTCGACGTACTCTTTCACGTCGGGTTTGGTCCAGCTACCAGATTCGTACATCGTTTGCACGCGATCATGATCAAACTCTAGCTTCGACAGTTCGCAACGGAACGAGCGAGCCGCCCCGTCTAAGGAGGTGCAGATGAGTCGGCAGAGGTTATAACACACGAAGCCGTTCACAGTGAGTCTCAGAACAGAGTTCCCTGCGAAGAAACATTGTCCTACGCGTCGGACATGGTTGAGTAAGACGAAGTTGTCGAAACGAGAGCTGTTGAAGCCTACTAAGTATTTGCGCTCGTCTAGGGGCTGGCGCTGGAGATATCGGTCGAGGGCATAGCTGACACTCTGCGAGGAGTACCCGACGTGCGTGGTGCTCTCCAACACGTTACATTCTTCATCACATCGGGCGATCGACCATGCATAAGATATTATCTCATCGCTCGCCTTATCGAAAACCGTCTCATAGTCAAAGAAGTAATAGGTGATCGGTCGAGGGCTTCGTCTTTGCCATCAGGAGCGTTGGGGCTTCTCCTCCTCTGTCGTCGGATTGTGTCCTCGATCGGGACCTCGCCAACCACCACTGCGTAGTGGTTGTCGTAGTACAAGAGGCGGTTTGGACAATGTAGGTCACCATACATCGTGACGGGCTCGTTCTCAGACACTACGATCGATCCTCTGCTAGTGTGGTAGCGTAACCCATTCTATGGTGCTGGGAGTTTGTTGTAAGCCGGTTTAAATCCATCGTTCTGGGAGATTTTCTGCAGAGGGGTTACTCTGAAAACTCATTTCACACGACCATCGGTAACTACAGAGACTTCGTACCAAAGTACTGTTCGAGGTCAGGGAGTCTCTCCAGATAGATGCAGCCCGCACCCAGCTTGAGCTCGCCGTGCACAGTCCTCTCCTGACGACGCGCGTTGGTAGTTGCGAAATGACGCACTCCCGCGATCAGACAACCGTTGACGGTGCGGGTGGACTTCACTCAGTAATGATGCGGTCGTCTTCGGGGACGAGTACCGCCCTCGATCCGCTCGGCGATGATGTCGAAGAAGTCGTAGGCGAGAATGGATCCTTCGATGATGTGTTTTACAGTGTCGGAGTCCTCGTACATGTGGAAATTAGACTCTTCGAAGTCCGCTATCCCCTCCTCGATGTTGGTGTGTGCGGGGAAAGTGAGGTACTCGATGTACCCGCGCTCGCTACGAAACACAAATGTCACGTTTGTCACGTAGTAGCCATGCTCGCGGACTTGCTCTACGCGGCTTCTGACAATCTCGAAGAACAACGATCGAGTTATGAGGTACTCGAGAGTAGGACGCCAGCTATACATGAAACGCGTAAGACCGGTGCGACTTGTCACGCTACTTTCGGTGTGAAAATCGTCTAGAGAGGGGGCGTCGGGAAGAGAGCTGTCCTCGACAGGGGTATAGTCGATGGGGTTGTCGTGAGGGGGATGTCGTCAGGGTATTGGGAGGTAGGTAGTCATCGGCGGAAACGTCGGGTGGGAGGTAGCTGACGGGAACGTCGGTTGGGGGATGCTCGAAGGGGGTTCTTTCGAATGTGTAGCGAGCGGCGGACACAAACACTATAAAGGTAGAAGCGATCAGCACGCACGATGTCACGGCGTGTGGGAACAAAGCCACGGTGAGAGTAAAAATCAGACACGCAGACAGCATTCTCCCTTTTTGGAAGGTGCAGTCATGCTTTTCTCATTTTCTGTGTTCCTACGTGTGATAATCGTTCTGGAGAGGGTTGATCAAACACGCTAGAGTACGGTGTGTGATAAATCGGTAAATGTGAGTATGTCAGACAAACGAAAACAAGTATCGTGAGAGTGATGTTTATTTTGGAAAGGCGGACCCTGTCCTTTTGGACCTTTCTACAAAGACTTCTCATTGGTCCACCGAGTTGCTATATTACTTCTGACTTCTTGTATGGTTGATAAGTGTGTATAACTAGTACCTGGTTAAGATCAGGTGTGATTGTGTGCTGTGTTCATGAAGACGATCATTTACTGTAAGAGGTTTTCTTCTATCATGGTAGAAACATGTGTGGTTTACCACACGGTGAGACGTTAATTTATTGGATGAAAAGGTGGTGTTTTGTTTACTGCCACTACACTAATTAACTTACTATGGCGGGGTTGTATCTTTAATTACAGGGCAAGAAATACCACAGAAGGGATCCTACAGTCAATATTGGCAAGGTGAGACTCCCATCAGAAATGGTACTACCTGGATACAACACTGGCACACTGATTGACGCCATATATGGTCAATTGTATGCCTCAGAGTGTTCATCACAGTTCCTAACAAGCCGTGCCATCCTTACTCCAAAAATCACTGATGTGCGTGAGCTGGATGACAGAGTTCTGAACAAATTTTCAGGGACAATCCACGAATATAAGAGTACTGATGCTGTGACAAGTGATGAAGAATCTATCACTTATTCGCCAGAGATTTTTGATGCACAGAATCCTTCAAGCGTGCCACCGTATCACCTGAAACTGAAGGTTGATTGTCCAACATGCTTCTTCGCAACCTTGACACATCCGATGATCTTTGCAATGACACATGCCTGGTTTGCCGATCACTTCAGAGATATATCATCGAGGCAGAAATTGCAACTGGTGTAAACACTGGTACAAGAGTCCTCCGTCCACGCATTACATTCTCGCTTGCTGACAATGAAGCGCCGTTTCAGTTCAAGTGCACCCAGTTTCCAATCCGTTTGGCGTTTGCCATGACCTTCAACAAAGCTAAGGCCAAACGTTTAATAAAGTTGATCTATATCTCCCCTGCCATGTGTTTACACACGGTCTTCTCTATGTGGCAATGTCACGCGTTCGTATGCCATCTGCCATTAAGATATTAATCGATTCCCAAATTTCTACCTGTCGAATATAGCTGGTATATTTTGCCAAAAATGTTGCTTGTCGAGAAACTCTACTGTAAACCTATACGCCTTTTCTTTGTATACCTCTTTTCTTTATATGCTTTTTCTTTTTGTACATCCCTTTTTTCTTATTTTCTTACGACAAAACCATTTCATTTTTATCATTCCTTCTTTCTTCGTGATCATCATGATCACGGATAAACTAGTCGAATCTTAAAATACAATAAAATTGCTCAGAATAAGTCTGACGTTTGTTCTTTTCGTTGACATCATTAGTACTTTATGCATGAGTATAACTCTGAAGCTGAATAATACCATTGGAAATAATCACCGGAAATGATCACTAGAAATGATTGTTGAACTAACCATAATTCTACCGTATAAATATTGGACATATTGGAAACATCCATTGCGTCTTCTAACCACGTGCTCACTATTATTCGACAATATGTGTAGTCTCGTCGTGCTTACTACAGTGTGTGATATCCTTGATATAGTCATAGACAAGGAAGTATCGGGAGACCCTTGTTTTGTTGAGTTATAGTCGTTTACTTAAATTAGTTTACGTAACTTATATACTGTGAGGCAGTAGCATCATTAGCTTTTACTGTTACGCTAGTCCAACCACCCCAACCGTTGCCAATGTACACAAGTTTTGTTCGATATGACCAGGAGCTGCTTTAAACGGATAGCACGATTTTAATTCATCTCCATCTGCCTAGGAACCAGTACGACGATACAAAGACAATAGGTGAATTACAGACGTCGCATGCGCAAAGCTATAGTAGAACAAACTTCTATAATCAAGCCAAATTCTAAAAGAGCAAGCTACTATCTTAACAATTGTTCAAAGTTGTGAATATTATCAAGAAGTGTTGCTCAGCAAACTTTTACTATATCTTTCAAGGTCACATCGTACGCCTTTTGAATGCTTGACTGTGTCAGCGTTGTTACAATTAGCCTTAGAAAAAAATAAATACTGACAAGATCACATACAAAATAAATCATCTACCATTTTAGTTTTATTCTCGTCTGTCCTTGATTCCCAGTGAGTCTGATCATTTCCAGGAAGGTAATTCAGATCAGGACATATCCACCATTACCACACTCAATTGGTACGCGAAAGATCATTGGTCAAACGTAGTTTGTGTAACATATAATTAAAAAACAATAAAAGGCCTGAACCGGGATTTGAACCCGGGACCTCACGCATCCGAAGCGTGAATGATACCACTACACCATCCAGGCCCAACTTGCCTATGTGGTGAATAGTAAGTAGGAAGGAACAAATATCAAGTACTTTGCAAATAGTTTTTATATTTTCTTTTATTATTATTTAAAAAAGAATATAGAGAAATATAATAAAAGAAAAAAGTTATTAATATTAGAACTATTAATTTTACTAGTGAAACTATTAATTCTATTGCTGTGCCTATTAATTTTACTACTGTGCCTATTAATTTTACTACTGCAACTATCAATTTTACTACCATGGCTATCAATTTTACTACCACGGCTATCCATTTTACTACCATGGCTATCCATTTTACTACCATGGCTATCCATTTTACTACTGCGGCTATCCATTTTACTACTGCAGCTATCAATTTTACTACCGCGACTATCCATTTTACTACCGCAGCTATCCATTTTACTACCGCACCCATCAATTTTACTACTACAGCTATCAATTTTACTACTACAGCTATCAATTTTACTACTGCGCCCATCAATTTTACTACTGCGCCCATCAATCTTACTGCTACGGCTATCAATTATACTGCTATCATTATTAATTTTATTGCTACTGCTATTTATTTTATTGCTACTGCTATTTATTTTATTGCTACTGCTATTTATTTTATTGCTATCACTATCGATTTTACTATTATTGCTACCATTTAAAAATATAAGCATAAAACAAGTATTCATAGTAGAGAGTATCTTCAAGAGTCACTCTATACTAACTCTTTGATGCTGTAGTTTCTGCCTTGAGATGATTCTACTAGAATACAACAAAAGCTGTGACTACTAAGTATTGTCTGGCCATCTGCAAAAGAGATTTCTACTCAATGTTGTAACTTTCTCAATGGTCGAGATCGTCGATCCTATTTGTACTCATAACTTCTGTCAGATATACTTCCAGCTCACCTTTCGGGCTTTTTCGCATGAAGCAATTGTAATTCCTGTAGTAATCTATGAACGTTTTATGATCACTATTCCCATGGGTGATGCACTTCATTATGATTAGCATTTACTAGGCAGAACATAGTTAATCACTTTCTATTTGGAACCCAAGACGTCTCTACGTGTCAAAATGCTGTACCTGCGATATTATTGATCCACTTGGGTAGTGAGCGGTTTTTTTTTTTTCGTAACGTCGCACAATTTGAGGTCTGCATATAAGGATTTAAAACCCGCTCTCGTTACTGCACCTCTTTCCACTTTTATCCGCAGCACCTATTTAAACGATCGGCGCGATTTAATACACGCGCAAGACAAAACATGTAAGTACCGTAATGTATGCAATACGAAAATAACGTACGAATTAGTAGACATATGAAATGCGATTACCGAACGAATACAGCGGCGTCAGCTGAGACTGATACGCTGTTAAAGCAGTAACCGGCGGAGCTTGGTAATCTACAAATGAATACAGCATTACCATAGATTTGCGCGTTTTTTCGAGTAAACACGACAACACCAGAATATACTGGCAGTTTGTATATGAAGGAGCGCAGCAGCAGCAGTGAAGAGCAGCCGATTATTATACATGCGTACTAAATCTCATAAATGAGACTTCGGTACGGTTACAATCAAGTATGTTCTTCGCTAATCGCGTAATGTAGATTTCTTTTCTTGGGTTTCCATATATATTGGAAGATTGCAGCATACCTTGATTTCAGTAATTGTTCCTCATGAGTATACTTTTTTTCCAAGCTTTGAATGGTAACGTCGTTTTTTTTAAGATTCCGCCTTCTCCAAATTTACCGACAAGGCTTGTATTATTCCAAGCGAGTATATCATTGTTACAAGTTTTGTATGTAACACCTCCACGATAGAATTCTTTTGGATTGCACCCACTGCTATTCTGTTTTTAAAGGTAGGTTTTTTTACATGTCAATCATCGCACATTTTTACGTGTACGTTTTTTATTGTTGGTTTTAGGTATCATGGCACCTTTAGCGCTCGTATCAACTGTCACCTCTTTACACACCACATTAATGGCTTTATTCAAGGTATCTCTTTGCCAATATCATATTTATTTAATCCCTGATGCACTTTCCTAGTCAATGGCAAAGATCAAGGACAGTGACCGGTCATTGGTTGACGCGATCCGCAGCGCTGCCTTCGACACCATGATTTGTACAAGATCGCTGTAGGACGGATTAGGGAGGTAAGCCATCGGAGAGTAGGGTCTGGATGGTCAGCAAGCGCTGTGGTGTATTCTGGGTCCTAGCGGTTTGGTACAGGCTGCTGCACTTTTTATGTGTCGTCAGACAGCCCCTCGATTAAACACGGATTTGGATGAGCTATGGTGCTAATGTTGGCTTGACGGATCTGAAATTTGCTTGGAACTACAATCCGGACGAGGTAAGACGGTCGCTTGGCAATGAAAGGTCAATCAAGGTAGCGGTTCACAATCCTGAGTGATACAAACCGCAGTTAGACGAATTGAGGAGGTAAGCCATCGGAGAGTAGGGTCTGGATGGTCAGCAAGCGCTGTGGTGTATTCTGGGTCCTAGCGGTTTGGTACAGGCTGCTGCACTTTTTATGTGTCGTCAGACAGCCCCTCGATTAAACACGGATTTGGATGAGCTATGGTGCTAATGTTGGCTTGACGGATCTGAAATTTGCTTGGAACTACAATCCGGACGAGGTAAGACGGTCGCTTGGCAATGAAAGGTCAATCAAGGTAGCGGTTCACAATCCTGAGTGATACAAACCGCAGTTAGACGAATTGAGGAGGTAAGCCATCGGAGAGTAGGGTCTGGATGGTCAGCAAGCGCTGTGGTGTATTCTGGGTCCTAGCGGTTTGGTACAGGCTGCTGCACTTTTTATGTGTCGTCAGACAGCCCCTCGATTAAACATGGATTTGGATGAGCTATGGTACTAATGTTGGCTTGACGGATCTGAAATTTGCTTGGAGCCTCCATTTGTTCGCTGTTAGACGGTTGCTCGATTGCGAAAGTGTGAATGATCGGCAGCTGGAGACCTTGGCGTTTTTACAAGGCAGTAGAAAGGTGATCTGTGTCGCGACGCTTCTATAACCTCGGTACTAATCTACAGTTTATTTATTTAGAAATCGCACATTACAACGAACTTCTAAAATCGGTCAATCTGGGCAAAATCAACGTGACCAATAGAAGACGTGGGAAGAGAGAAAACGGTACGGCAGAAGGTTCCATACTTTGGAAGCATTAATGAGCAATAATACCAAGGTTTTTCGCTAAAAAATGGCGAAGACCCTTGTGTGATCCTTTCCAATAACCCAATCGACGAATACACTCCGCTATCTAATGATGGTTTTCCGAACTGCATGGCTTATTCGTGTTCCGTGATCCCATTATGTATACATACCAATTCGGTCAGTGATGTAGTAAATGCAAACTGATTTGTACAGCTAAGATCAGTTCTCAAAAGAAAATGTTTTCCCGGTATACAAAGGAGTATAGGGCATCAATAGTTGAAGTCATAAACACTTGCCCACGCGAACGTTCAGGTAATGTACTCTTTTTACTCTATCCCGGGAAGTTTAGTGGTGAGGATCAGTTAAATGCTGAATGATAGAGGCATAAAATTAATACATATCTTATGAATGAAAAGCTGATGATGACTGCGTATCTGATTCATCGCAGCAAGTTAAAAAGGGTTGTCTTCCCGCTGTTATGTACTATAATGTGTCATATTCACGGTGATTGTAAATTTAAGATGTTTTTCATTACCTGCCCTCCTGCTATCAATATTTCTCGTCGATTCAATGAAGAGGTTATGATCAAGAGAGATAGGTATTATCTGAGGATGATGGTTGAAGAAGATATAACAATAGGATGTGCAGCCATCCGCTTCGGTGATCACTTGTCCCATCATTCACGGCAGACTGCACATCCATGACATCAAGCAATATTCTTTGAAAATAATATATGATATGATGGGTCATAACGATAAATAAGAAGAACCACTGATGAACTTGGTGGATTAATCATCTTCTATTCCAATTTTACTGAGATTCTGAAAACAAACGAATGAAGCGAAGGTATTTATATGAAGTTTCCGCATACGCATGCTTTGTAATTTGTGTTATACTCTAATGGATTGATCTTATGCATCTGACCGTCTTTATACTGTGAATAGGAAAAAACTACACTGTACAGAAAATACGATGATCCATAAACCTTTATGGGATATAAAAAGATCCACTTGTAACAGTGCATGACAACATGTTAGTTATACAACAGCAACGTGTGACAAAGAAGTCTGGATACAACATCAAGTTTACTTAAACTACGGTAAGAGTTTGATCAATGGATCAGACATTATTATCATTTCTCTGATAAACAGTAAGAAAGAAGAAATCGCAATTGAATAATACCACTACGAGGACAGACGCAAAGGTGAATATATCACAAGCTTACACTAGCTCTCATTATGTAAATGATTTCAAAGGAAAAAGCTACATCGCTTTAAAATGTGTGGTATGGTCCATAGTTAGATTGTATTGGTTTACGTACTGTCATATCACATATCATTGGCTATAGTAATGTTGTACCATGATCTGTTTTTTTGGTCCTTAGATTATCATAGTTTGGACCTACCACCATGAGATCCTAGGGCGATCTCGACCAAGATGAAGTAGAATAAGAATCTGGTGAGTTATCACGGGGTCTCTCCCTGCTTCTCGAACGAGGAGGTGAGCGTTTCGAATAGCTACTTCGTCTGTAAGAGGGAGAGCGTGAACGATCACTAGATCTTATTCTTCTGCCAGAAGGTGGCGAAGGAGGAGAGTAACGCGAGATGGGTGATCGGGAACGATAGCGTCTAGATGAATAAAGAACGTCAATCGACGGTCTTAGTAAACATTTTTTTTTCTCTGTCCCTGTTCCTGAAATTAAACTGTGCTTACCTGCGAGTCGATCGGCAATTTCTAGCCAAATGGCCTAGAGACACATTTGTAAAGCACATTTTAAGCACTGTTTTAACTACCTTCTTCACCACATTCATAACATCCACTGCGGTTGTATGCCCTGCGACTTCTGGCCTGCTCAACTATGATTTGAACCCCGTCGATGCGCTGAAACACATCGACATGGTTAGTAGATTGTTCCTTGAAATGCTATTTAATGCTTACCAATCCATCCTTATCTCTGATAGCATCGTAGGCGTCATACTTGTCTTCAAATTCCACAAATCCAAAAGCTGAATCCCAGAAAAGCCAAAAACCCAGCATCCTTTAGCCTGCTTAGAAAAAGCAGCCTCATGCTACTTACCATAGGTAATGCCTCGCTGTGTTAGAATGACATGCGCAGCATTCAATTAGTAGTGACTACCAGAAACCAAATCCAAACCTTCACTTGACATCGTGTGATGGGACCATAGTCGACAAACAGATTTTCAAGCTCGTCATTGCGAAAGTCCGAAGGGAGTCTACCTACGAACAAGGACATGATACAGTGAAAAAGAGAAATGGTCAAAGTCAAAAGACTTTGTTATGCGTCAACTTGACGTCACCTACCTTCATGTGTTATGTGACTTAAACTGCCATCCATAAGTCATCCGTGCGCATGTATCTCTGTAAAAATGGAATCTATGTGAAGCTATCAGGAGACGGCTTTCATCCAACTGCGTATGTTAGCTAATAATATTTAATCGCACGAATACCCGCTGTCCTGATTACAACTAGTGAGCGATGATCTGGTCGCCTTCGTCATATAAAGATACGTGAGGATGATCACCTGTTCATTATGCTTTGAATCTACGAGAAGCCAATGTTACGCTGAGAAAGGAATTGAGCATGTAATCGTTGTTGTGCCAATTGATTGCAACTTGGTTCCTTGGTGACACACTGCTTATGTGAGCAGCATATAAAGTTCGCAGTGATAATTCCATGGAGATCTACCTTGCGCTCTATCCGGATGGGAGCGATGTGAAAGAAAAATCCGGTTATGGCATATCAATGATGGTGGCTGCGCATTGTAGAATATTTGAAGCAATGTAACATCCGGTGATCTCTTTTATTGGTTGCTTATCTGAACCGATCTATTGCGCACACTGGTGTTATTCAGGTACACTTTGATTTGATGCGAGCTGAATTTTGCAGCATGGCCATATTTTTTCTTTAACAAGTACAAATCGTCTTCTGGGAGCGTTTATGCCAATTAGTAAAGGCGAGTGCAAGGCTGCAATCATAAGAGGATCAACCCTGGAGTCTCAATTTTTTTCGCGGCTTTCATGCGCAAAATTCATGGGTTGCCAAAAATATGATTTACAACCTATCAATGAAGGGCAGAAGATTCACTTATCATTTGCCACAACGATAAAAGTTATGTAGTCGTAGTAATCTTTGGCAAATAGAAATCCAAAGCCTAATTACGTTTTGTCTGGAAGCGCGAAACGTCACCAAAAAGAAGAACGAAGCAAACACGAAAGATGCATCCCGCAGTTAGAAAATGATGCTGTGCACCCGATCATTGTCTGACCAACGGTGCGTTCATGCTGAACCCTGTGACTGAATGATAGACGATCCTACTGGCCAATCATTTTGTTGATCACAGCGGTCCGTTTGTGGACAATTTGGCACTAAGCGAGAACGCCTTTTCGCCTTTTTTCTTTCTATACTTCCTGCCCAACATGAATCTGGGAGAACAAAACAACAACGAATTAACGTACATCAACTTCAACCAGGATTTCAATTGCATATCGATCGGCACAAAACGTGGCTATAGAATATACAACTGTGACCCGTTTGAGAAGTGTTACTCTAAAGGTAGAAGGGATCAGTGGGCGATTCATGGCAAACGCCAGGTTATAATTAACTTCTTCTAAAGGTGATGTCGGTACTGGACTTATTGAGATGCTCTTCTGTACATCCCTCGTCGCTCTTGTGGGTGCAGACAGCGAGAAGCAAAGTAGCTTTACTTCTAGACATTTACAAATCATTAACACCAAGGTTCGTTCTATTCACGTATTGCGCCGTCTTTCTCACGTGAAAATGGTTTTCTAGAGACAATCAACCATCTGCGAGTTGGATTTTCCAACGCCTATTCTCACCGTGAAAATGAATCGCCGAAGATTGATCGTCGTGCTTGAGGAGCAGATCTTCGTCTACGATATTAGTAACATGAAACTTCTTCACACCATCGATACGAGCCCAAATTTAACAGGTAGGAAGGTGATAAGTCTAGGGGGATATTAAGTTTTGTTCGAAGCGGTCTGTGCTCTTTCTCCATCCAGTGAAAACTGTTATATCGCCTATCCATCACGATCCTCTTTAACCACTTTCTTTGGTGAGAACCAACCAGCACCGCAATCGTCCTATACAACAGGAGATATCGAAATTTTTGACGCCCTTACGCTGCAGTTATCAAACATCATTCAGGCGCATAAGAGTCCAATTGCTTGTATCACGATCAATTCTGAAGGGACTTTATTAGCCACAGCAAGCGAAAAAGTAAGTTCTTTCTTTTCTGGGTGGAAGGTTAACCCAACTTGCTAGGGTACCGTTATTCGCGTTTTCTCGATCCCAGAAGGAAACAAGATTTACCAGTTCCGTCGCGGATCCTATCCTGCCAAAATCTATTCGATGTCCTTTAACCTCGTAAGCTCCCTCCTGTGTGTTTCAAGCGATACAGAAACAGTACATATCTTCAAACTGGCAAATGGCGACAAGAAGCAGAATACGTACGAAGCATTTCCAGCAACGAATGATCAAAACGGCGCAGAGGCCAGAGCACGAAGTGGCAGCGTAGGGTAAGCGTAACAGTTATCTTGGCCGGTCATGACCCTTTCCTAGACAAATGCTCCGACGATCGTCGCTGAATTTTGGCCGCAATATCGCTGGAAGTGTCGGATCCTATTTACCAGAGATGATCACTGAAATGTGGGAGCCCACAAGAGACTTTGCATCCCTCAAGCTGCCCAGCAGCGGTGTTCGAAGCTTAGTTGCATTGAGCAGGTAGGAGGAATAGGCAGATGGATGTGGGTCTCATGTTCTCGCTAGTTCGACACCTCATGTGATGGTGCTCACATCGGAAGGCTACTTCTATCAGTATAACATTGACTTAGAAAACGGGGGTGAATGTGTTCTTTTGAAGCAGAACAGGTAACGTTTTACAAAGTGTATGATTGGTGTTCTGAATCGTGATATAGTCTGATGGAGGCTGGTGAGGACAATTATGATGGTAGCATGGGTCACTAAATTGCTGGTGTTTCATGTACTTTGTATTTGATACCTTGACTATACCAAGAGATTTTTGATTTTTTTTTAATTGAATACAATTGTATGCTACTAGTATACTGACAATGCAATTCTCTATGTTTGATTTATGTTCTTCGCTTCTTTGGCGTCCTAACTTTGTCTTCCAAAATGTCCTGGAACATTTCTCTCTTACGTTCCGATCCTTTTTCTCTTTCAACCCAATCCTTATGTTGTCGTTTGAACTGTTCGATTCTGCATGTCCATAAAATACATTTGCCAATATAGTGCTCCGAAAGATCACGCTCTCGTTTCACAAGTTCGGTAGCAATTTTTTCCTAACCAGCAGTAAGTCCTCTTCGTTCCATGATGTCGAGTAAATTTACCTTCATATCGATATCTGCCACTGCCCAGCAATGTTCCACGATATGACTTCCAAACTTGTCTTTTGCCAGAGCGGGGAAAGTGTGCTGTAAATTCTTCAGAATTCTCTTCTTCATCTTCTCGTTGACAGTATCGGAGACGAGGATGGATTCATAAGCTCTGGAGCCTACAGGAGAGAAGCACCATCGGTTGGTCACCTCCGTATTTTGTGCAAAGAAACTGATCTCATTAACACAAACCCAGTAAGCTTACTTTTCTAAATACCTGTTTGTAACAATCATATTGTGTTCTGGTGCCATCTTCACAAGAGCTTGCAGTATTAAGGATCCTTGTAAATGGAAGTTTCGCATATTTCTCATTTCCTCCTCCGAAGCATTATTCCAATCCTACAATGTTTTAGAACCTCTGTAACCTCTCCCTTGTTGCAAGTAGTACCTCAATCGTCCACATGCGCATCACGCAGTTCACAAACTCCTTGCGATCTGCAAAAGCCTCGGAAATGTGCAATGCACTGGTGAGTCCTTGGATTACTTCCTGTTCTGCTGTTGCCAGTCGGGCAGAAGATTCAGCAAGACTTCGAATAACGCCATACTTTCCATTCTCTAAGACAAGGCTCAGTACCCATGCAAAAACGTATCCGAAAACGTACTCATCAATTTTTCAAAGGATCCACTGAGCTCTTTTACCATCGACTTAAACTGCTTAGCATCTCTTGCGTTGCTAAGAAGATGCTGTACAACAAAGTTGCCGATTGGATGCATGCTGAACTTTTCTAATTTCTTTTTCAGGTAGGTCGTGTAAAGCTTGTTGTAGACAGAGGTTGGCGCCACCTTAACAATCACTTCCAACAGATGTGATCCGACCTGGTCACGGATTAAAGTCTCAAACCACGAATCACGGTCTTTGTTTTCTGCCGCAGATTCCACTTTTACAAAACCATATTTAGTGCCCCTGAAGTCCTATCTGGTGTTACTTACTGTCTGATACAATGCCCCAGAGGATGCGATCAATCAAAACTTTCTTAGCATTTTGTCCCTCCTCATCGTTCTCTTGCATTTCCAGTAGAAGCTACACAAAGAAAAGAGAGAGTATGAGCTACCGTGATTATACTACCCTTTGAATAGCCTACCTGAAGTACTGGGTTAGCAACACGATGCACAGACAATGCTCGCACTTCAGTTTCCGAAGAGTTGATGGCCAATTCCGTCGTGAGTGTGCGGAACATGGCCTTGAACGATGGTGGAACGCGTCTTATCCGAGATGCCTTGCCAGACGACTAAATAGCCAAGTTAGTACGAGCCAGGTTCATGAGTATGTTCCTGTTACCTTGGTCAAGTTATCATTGTTTTCTGTTTTGTACTTGGCTGATTTTTTGCTTCTTAAGCGTCCCTTGACGTCGCCAGTTTCATCAATACGCTTTCCGGCAAGAACAAATAGCAGCACACGGATTACGTGAGAAGCAAACTGTTGGGAGATAAGGCCACCAACAACAGGTTTGATATCCTAGATTTTTCTTCGTTTTAAGATCCCGTAAAAAAGGAAAAGACGCTTGTCATACCTCACACATGCCAAGAACGAGCTGTTCCATCGAAAGAAGTTGACCCATCTCCTCATCCGAATTTTCACTGTTAGGATTGCCTTGGAGGCCGTTGATTACTTCCTGTTCAACTACATCTGCGGCCAATGTTAACAGAGTTTGGCAGACGTGGGATGCAAATCGATGAGCAAACAACTCTACGGATCTGAGAAACGGGAAATTTAGGATTGCTATTTCCGCAAGCAAATTTTCTCTTGTTCCTTACCTGCCACTGAGTTTATCCATAAACACGCGCAGTTGAAATGGATCCGAGACTTTGAGCAGTTTCTCGAGAATGAGCGAGCAAGAATAGTTTGTTGAAAGACGAAGTTCATTGCCTTCCACTTCAGTATACACATTGCCCACAAAGAGACGTTGGTCTAAAACCGATGGCATACACAGTCAATAAGATCGCTGTTGATCGGCTTTTGCTTTTTGTACCTTCAGCTGATTCAAACTGAGGATCGTCCAATGATTTCTCAACACCCTTGAAATAACCCAACATTTGTTCGTCAACTTCACCATAATGGCCGGCTTGGAAATGTTGTTCGTCAGACAGCTGGCGATCTTGTTCCATTGGTGCATAGTCCATTTGATCAACAGCGACCTGCTCCGCGTCCGGTGCATCGTCCTGTGGCTGCTTCTTTTTACTTCCTCTCTTTTTGTTTGCTCGCGGTTTTCTTTCTGTACGAGGCATGGCTGTCTATTGCTTTACTCGAAAACGGAAAATGCAGAAAAAAAAGACAAAAGAAAAAGCCGACGATTTAAAAAAAGCCGTCCCGAACGGGTCTCCGATTCGGTACCTTCCCTTTTGATTGGCATTAATCGTGCAATGTGGATAGCTTTCGCGCTCAAAGCCAAAAAAAAAAAAAAAAAAAAGGGGGGGGGAAAAAAAAAAAAAAAAAAAAAAAAAAGGGAGGGGGAAAGAATGATAGAAGTTTGTGGTTGTCGATTTAAAAATCGCTATTATACTGATGCCTTCCATCTCATCGTGCCGTCCGGTGTATACTGACAGGGAGGTCTGGCGTTACTAAACCTACTGCCATTATCAGCATTCAGCAAGTAACCATGGTATTAAGTAAGGCAGAGGGCAGTGACGATGGCAATGAATTAAAGTTAGAACTACTGTATTTTGCGGCAAATTTTACGTTCATTGAAGCATCTATTTGCGCCATCATCAGAATCATGAAATTTTGCGTTTGTTACTAATTGAAAGTGGAAACACAAGCATGTGATATTAACAAGCTGAAAAATGAGATCCCGTGTCTTGCTAGTGTACTATAAGAATCTAAATTCTTGTTGAAAAGGAATCCGCATTCGTAGCGGCGATGAAGTCACTGGGACGTAAAAACGGCGGTAGCCGACCTTGACCGTCCCATACGGATGTAGCTATTCTAAACATATTTTTTGCTGCGTTCACGTCGCGTTGCCACAGCATCAGAGAGTGATTGCAAACTAGGATACTGTGATGACAAATACCGTCGTGGGTCGTAAGCTTGCTCAGAGCATTAGAGTTGCAGCCATGACATATCTGAAATTCAAAAAATTTGTTAACTGGTTCATATGTGATCCTGTTACCTTTGATGTTCGGAATTCATCTATTTTGATGGCTAGCAAATCTCCTCGACGTTTCTTTTATCATTCTCCATAAACCCCTCGTGGCTTCATCCTGATGTCCTTTATACTTGCTTTTTGTTTTTCCGTCCATGCCGTGCCAAAGATTATTAAGGGCATCTTGTCTTTTGGCATTGCCTCCCACTTGGCGGGGGACCAATGATGAAGGCTCTTTCTGTTGCACAGGGTTCACCTCATTGCAGATATAGGAGAAGCAGGCCGGTCGGTTCCTCTGATATAGCATGTTAATAAAGTTAGAATCCTCGTCATTTACTAACAGCCCAAGCATGCTTTCGTCCTCCTTCCGTTTCTTTTTTTCGTTTCTGATGACAGATCTTTTTGTTGCGTTTTGTGTTTTTACGCTTGGACCTGTTATACTTTTTCTCTCCATTAACCAGGACCTTGACGATTTCTTCTCGCGCTCGCTGCCGTCCCTGATAATTATGAAAACGGTCCATGGCAGTCTCAGGCCCATAAAACTCAAATAGCATGTTCATGTGTTGAAAAAAAATATATTCAACATGGCTACGATATGATTCCGGCTCCGAGGTCTTCACAGTTGGGAATCCTGACTCAATTGCATCGATACCAGGTCTTTTCTTTTTTATTTCTAGGACCTTTCTCCGAAGAGGTGAACCTGTACACTACGGGAAAAATAAGGCGGAGAATCCTTGGATTAAAGGATAATTAAAGGATTCTCAGGCTTATTCAAGGATTCTCAGGCTTATTCAAGGATTCTCAGGCTTATTCAAGGATTCTCAGGCTTATTCAAGGATTCTCAGGCTTATTCAAGGATCCTCAGTCTTATTCAAGGATTCCCAGCCTTATTCAAGGATCGTCCTTTAATTCAAGGATAATTTAATGACTTATTCAAGGATCGATCCTTGAATTCAAGTTTAACAGAATATCTTCATTCAGTACAGCATGTGTTTTCTGTAAACGTCCTCGTTTCTTGGCTTCAGAATTTTTGATATGTTCCCGCTCCGAGAGTTTCCGTTTTGTTGATACTTCAGAATTGTTATTATCAGCACCAACCTCGGTAAACTAAGGACGTACCTCGATTTTTTGCAGAAGTATTTTCAGCACAAACTTGAAATCTTTTGTTTGTATGGCCGCGTCCTCCATAATCTTTGAAGACGGCTATAGTAGTCTATTAAAATAAAGAATGTTTCGAGATATTATTATATTGACCATTTTTTGCTCCTCTTCCTTCTTCTTCAGCTCGACCAGCTTCAGGGAATTTTTGTAATTGATGAGGAGATTCACGGGGCAAATTATCAATCCAAGAGAAGAGAAATACGAGCAGAGATAGTTGATCAAAGGTACAATCACAATGTTCGAGCATAGACGAGAAGAATGGAAGGAAAAAGAAGGAGAAGATTGTCGTCATTGTTTTCTTTGATTGACGAGCTACGTATTTGAAACCAAATTTCCAACGTTCTGGACCAAGACTGTTCGAACTATTGAAATGAATGTACTTAAGTCGATATATTCACTTGTCTCACGCAGATTTCTTCGCACTTTTAAAGAAGCTTCGGCATTAAAAAGACCTGTACTCTTACACAAAAATAAATCATTATGTGGTCGAGGGCAACAACAATGTCGATAATATATATGATTATCCATCACATATACCAACAAACGTAGAGAAAGCGTTCAATCCAGGAATAAAGATTTAGTACTGAATAGTAAGTTGTTATGGAAGGTTTAGTGTCATTGGAGTCGTGATGCTGGATGATCATGTAAAGTAGCATCAAGATTCTGTTTGCAGTCTATTGTAAGAAAATTTTCCTTCATAACAGCCGCTCTTTCATGTCATGGCGTGGAAAGAATGACATATCATGTCGGATTGTAATATCCTTTAGATAACCGAATTTCATGGAGCGATATGCGTTTTACAGATTAGGAACTGTTGCGTATCATTGATTTTTTTGACACAACATATATGATGGAGTTTCTGGCTGTAGGCAACTTCTCCCATCTTTTTTTTTTATTATATCAAAGAAGGCGGCCCCAGCAGTTGTTTATCACCCATCTTCATGTTTCATCCCAGGAAAATAAATACTCTTAAATAACGCAAGAAAGGTAAGAGCTCACTGAATCTAACTTCTCTCGAAAAGTGAGAATAGAAATTTGTCCTACAATCTCTGCCAAAAGCAAACAATGTAATGGTGCCCCTATTATTAAGCGAATGTATAATACAGAGGCAGATTTGATAGGGTCATCGTCTAAAAACGTTTCTTTCTAATTGCCATCGGGATATCGGCCTGGTATTCCTAACTAGGTGCTGTAGTGTCGAATGCAGGCCTTCCTTCGGATACGAGTCAAATGCCTTTCTTTATCTTAATTATGCGTCTTGATATAATGATAAGCAGTTGAGCATTTACATTAGTGATAAAGACTGCTTCTATTACTGTCTATTCTTCTTCAATAACTACACCCTATTTGCTGTGGAATATATTGTCTGTACGACTTACTGATCCGCCCTTTTTCAACCTTCATATCCTCGTTCAATGCCCATTCCTTCTTCAATATCAAGAGTACCAACTACAGTATCCTCCAACCTATGTACTTTCATCCGTAAATTCTAAAAGGCTAGGTGCTTCTTCGAGGGCTGCTGGAAAGCCGAAAAGGTCAAAATGACAAATACAGTAACCCACCAGTTACAAGGATTCAAAATCCTGGGAGAAATCTTCGAATATTTTACTAAATCTATGGAGCTACATTGTAGCTATCTGGCGAACCCTCTTAATAACCTTGTAGTGATTATATATATCATTCCTACTGCTTTAATGGGGAGGAAAGGCTTCCAAGTTTTTGTAAGAATTTGAAGAGTCTGCTAGGTTTTTAACATTCCAAAAGGTTGATTCCAGTAACTTCAAATAACCAGAGTTTTTAGCAAAATCTTGAAGATCTCTCAATTTTTATTTTACTTTAGGGATGTTCTTTAATGTATGCGTAAGCACAAATGGAGTATAGTTCCTGTTCTAATGACATTTGTTTTCTTTGGTCTCGCCAATTCCAGACAAAGTATGATCAATCATATACATCCACTGAAAATTATTTGTTTTTTCTTGGAGTAAAAGTTACTTGTCACCTGTACAATGCAAGAGACTTGTAGACCCTGTCTATCATCTTGCAGAGATCTCAAAGTCTGCGCAAATCACTCTTATTCGCCAGCGCAAAATAATCTTTCATCCAACGCAAAAGTCACATGCAAAGTACTGTAGCTCCTACCTTTGCTATGTAACAGGGAAAGGTATTCCTTACATAAAGAGCACGGTTTAGTAACAATGGTTTAAGTGTGGCAATAATTTACAGTTTGATTTTCTTTAAATATGAATAAGCAATGGATGAATGAAATGGGATGTGTTTTGTGTGGATATTATCACTCAAAGAAATCGTCCTTGACGCCATTGGTACCATCTTCATGGGCCTCGGTGCCTTCGGTCTTTTCATCTTCCAAAAGCAGTGGCTTCACCTCTGGTATCTCTCCCGTCTTGACTAGTACTTCTCGGTACTGTGCGCGGTAAAATTTGCGCATCTCTTCGAAATCACCACCTTTGCTTAAAGTTTCCCTGATCTTTTCACGCACAGCGTCTCGTGCCTTTATGTTTTTGGCGTCATCCATATTTTCTTTGGGGAATAAAGACACATAAGGCTTTGTCAATGGGTAATGCTATTGCGGTTTTGGTAAGTATCCATCCATGTTAGCGATGTGTTTTACATACAGTGGTGTACAGCAAATCGATATTCAGCTGTTCCACTAGTTCTTCCGCTTTTTCCTTCTCAGCATCCGTTTCGGCCTCACTTAGTTGTTTCTTTGCTGCTTTCAGTTTACGTTCCATCTTTTTCTTTTCTTATGCTTGTGTCAGCCTCACTCTTGTTTAACATTCCGTGCCAGCTTACCAAAATGCTTCACTTTATGATACTTGTTCTTTAACTTCAGCTCTTTTGCATCAATCATTTTCTCTCCTAATTCGTATTCCAATGCTTTAAGACGACGTTCAGAGTTGATGCGGACAGCAGCCGATTGTGATCCCTGAGCAGCAATGAGTATGAAATACTATGGTCTTCTTTGTACCTTTGACAGTGTACGTTTCGTGTCTCTTATGCGCTTCTTTATCTTTCCCAAACCATCACCATGGCCTGGTTCATTGTTTCTCTTTTTTCCAGCTGCTGGTTGTTTCATGGTCTGCCCGAAGTTCAAGGAAAAAAAAAAAGCGAAGCAGATAGCCTCAGGTGGCGAAAAGTCAAGCGTGTCACGGTGGCTTTGCATCATGCAAAATGCGCGATGCCCTGCCAAAAGGGATCCACTTACGCTGTTTTATGATTTTCCCACGCAACTTTATGGGTACCTGACGCACGTTACAAAAAAAAATTATCAGCTCATATACTTCGATCTTGAGAAGATATTGACGCTCAATATTAGAGAATGTAACCTTTATGAACTTTGCGATGTACGGGTGGATCATGACATATAGGTGAGTGGTAATGGATCTACGGGCGTATTTAGAGAACAACCATATCAAGTTCGGATAGTCGCTTAGTCATATCATTTCCTTATAGAATTCTTTCCTCCAGCAGAATACTTTGCCTGTTGATGCAACGGGGTTGTAATCTTTGGACGATAGGAGATCAAGTGTTGATTGTGCAAAAGAAAAATTGTCCCAAAAAAGTGGTCTCCGTTAAATTCCATTTTTTTCCCAGATTCTTCAGTGTGGTAGATCGTCAAAATGCTCCTTCACTTTCTCTTAGGATCAACAGTGTGGTAGGGTTCCGGACAGAAGATATACCAGAAATTCGCAAACAATCAAGGAATCGAGGATCCGTCTTTTTACCTTGTTCGCCGCTTTTAAGCGTAAGCGGAGTGTGTTTTCAGAGTGCACGAAGTTCATGACAAGTGATACACATCGAAATCGAGGGCAGCTGCTGTAGCGCTTAGAAAAAGTGTCAACTAGAATAATGGTGCAACATTGTCAAGGCCAGCTACAACGTATAGCAATTAGCTTTGTTCTTTATCTCCAAAGAAGTCTTGCAACAAAATGATTCGTGTCGTTGTTTTGTCTCATGGCGTAATTTATATCACCGACTTAATCCAGTAAATGTGTATCTCGAGGTTGAGGTTCTGTCAGGAGCAGTAGCGATTTTCCAGATCAACTTTAAGATTTTCATATGGATTGCATTTGAGAAATAGACCAAATCAGTTTGTGCAAGGGCATCCGAAGGGGCTTGTGCACTTCTGTCTAGACTCGGAGTTGTTGGATGGGATTTACACACAATGAGTGTTGCTGTGGTAAAAGAATAACATATAGAATCCAGGGAAAAAGGTGAATATCAATTTCTAGGTCATTCAGGAAAAGAAGGTAATTAGGATAAACGTTATTATCCATGTAAATATGGGTTAACCAGTCGGGGACGATGTAGCTGGGTTCTCGGGACAGACATGAAGTTGTGAAACGGGGATAGTTATTTCTCCGCTGTGATGGTAACACGCAAAGACACAAAGTGTATATTGAGTGGTGGAGTAATAGTATGTTGATTCAGTTGATGTGATTTTGTAGGATATAATGTTCCCAGAAAAAGAAATAAGTATGACACAAATGATGTATGACAATGTCAAAAAAAACTACTTTTTATGTAGAACAGTTGATATTGGATCCCGGGGACGATTGGTTCTTTCTTGGCCCTGACGACCCTACATTTTTTTGTAATTCGGATTCCGTTACAGATTATTGGATAGGATTACTCATTATCAGTAGGTCAACGGCTAATGGTTTAGACCGATTTGAATGGAGATCAACGGAAAGGATTTATTAAGCTATTAATAAGTCTATACTTATTCATTCTTTTGTTATAAAATCAAATGATAAGGTCAGATCAAGATAAATAAAAGTTACGTTTGATAAATAAGAGTGAATGATTGATCATATGAAATTTTTTTGAAAAGTGGGGTAAGTGGCAAAAAGCGGCAAATCCTGGGTAAAAATGCTCAATCCTTTAAAACCCAGTTATACGAAACCGGTTTGTCATTGGAAAAAGGATAAAGGAAAACTAATATTCTTCTTTTAAATATATTTACAACCAAAGATATATAATAAAGAAATCAAAGAAATGAATTGATTTATAAAATACCATTATCTTTGTTCTTTTATTTATCATCTTTTATTTTTTTTCTATGCAAAAAAATAAAATAAAAGTGTAAGTGGTTATTTTTTGCACATGAAAATCCCGCGAGACAGACGCATAGAAGCGGGAAAACATGAATAAAAAAAAAAAAACTTGCCATCTTCTTTTCTCCCCGCAATTTAAAAAGCAACACCTCCTTAGATTATCCCTTGTTTTCTTTTTCATTCCTTTTTTCTTTCTTTTTTTATTTTTTTATTTTATTTTTTTATCATATAATAAACAAAGTACATCATGAACGATATTGCTTCTACAGGATTTTCACCATCTTTTGCATCACAAGAATATACACATCCTGCAACACCACGGATATCACAAGATAATACTACTCCTCCTCCTGCACATAATCCAACATTTTACGATTTACAAGATGTCATTCACCAGTACAAATCTCAACCTGAACTCTTGAAATTGATATTGACAAGCAAGGTCGAAGAAGATAAACGAAGAGCAGAAGAAGCAAAATTACGAGCAAAAGAACTCGACTTATATCTTCAGGAAAACTCCCGTCGTTTGTCTCTTCATTCTCATTCTGATACGGACGGATCGGGGAAATCAGAAGGGGTTACTCCAAGAACTAAACGACGTACTGCACCTTACCATATCCCACAACGACGTAAAAATAGCTTGATTGATCATCAAGAACGACGACATTCCGCTGCTGCTGCCATGCTTGCCATGGGAACACTTACTATCCATCACCCTCAACCATCCATAGAACACAACACAACACCTTCTCCCACCTCCCCCGTTTCTAGGTAAGGGCACATAAACTAGTCTAATTTTTTTTTTGCTGACATTTTTTTTTCATGTGATTTTTTTATTTTTTATTCTCTCTCTCTGCAGTACAACTACCCTTTCATCTTTATCGGCTTCTTATCCTTCCCCGGTTGCTGATCATTATGATGACGATGAAGAAGAGATTGTCGAAGAAGAACAGCTGGAACTTACTTCTTCAGGGCGTCCCCGTCGTCGACGAGAAATGCAGGCCATCACCAAGATCGTCGAAACAAGAGAATTTCCTTATGTGGATGATTACTTCTGGAAGAACAACGGCAATACAACACAGAAGAAGACCGGTTGCAAAAGTATTTACTACAAATGTTCCAATAGCAACAAGGTGAGTTAGATTTTGCTGGAAAGTCGCGGGATCGGAATGGTGAAGGCGGGTTTTCCCGAGCGGGGTTGACATATGAAATTCATGCTTTTGTTTTTTATCTTTCTCACACATCTCTTAATTTTTTTTTTTTAGGGTTGCCCTGTCAATAAAACTGTGACCGCCAGACCTAATGGTGAATACCTAATTAAGTACCGTGGAAACCATTTACCAGAATGTGGGCGTGTAGAACGAATTCGTGATCTATAACCGTCCTAGCACTAATAAAAAAAAAAAAGACACTTGTATCTAAAAAGGAGTCGTCACGCCATTTTCTCCAGTGTGTGATTCATTTGGGATGGAGCGTTCCGGGGAGGGTGAGGGGAAACAGGGCAACTAGACTTTTCCGTGTCAGTGACAATGACGGGTTGGATTGGGTACCTTTTCCCTTATATAAAAATCCATTTTTTTTCCCTTCTTTCCCTCTTTTTTTTTTCTTTTTCCCCCCACACACAAGTTTCTTTCTCTCTTCTTTATCATGGCTGCATTCGTCCTTCCAAGATTCTCCGGCTCTACGCTTGAGCCTTCATCTGATCCCATTGTTATTCAGCCACATCAAATGTATCGGGCTTCCGCGGAACCCAACAGACCCTCGATGACAAAGGTGGAACCTACAAGATGTACAAGTCCATTGCGCAGAAAACACAAACCTGCATTTATTGCTATTCCGGATCCATCTAGTCTATCGGATTGCCCCACATCAGATTCGCAAAAAGAAGAAGATGATGATCAACCTTGGCTCGTGTGGGATGAAGAAACTCAATCCATCAAGGTTGCACCTAGATACCGAAACAATGGTGACATTCCGCCATGGATTCTAGCCTCTATGCAATCACCATACTCCGATGATGGGGACAGCGTCTACAGCAGCAACAGCAGCGACTATTAATCAAAATACCCTTTCTACCGTTTTACCTTCTTCTCCCGTCTCTTTGTACATAGCTCCTCCATTTCTTTGTTTCTTTCTTTCTTTTTTTACTTTTTTCTTTAACCTAACGTAATATCTTTCTATTGAGAATGAATGTCGCTCTTCCAAAAAGTAAATGCCGCTTTTCTCTTTTCGTACGCTTAGGAAACGTTCAAAAAAACTTGTTGCATGCAAACCTTGTCATATATAGTTTGCCATCGTTTCCTTTTCTAGTTCTCCCCTTTCTTTTTGAAACAACGACTAATGCTATGGATGGGCCTAAAAAGCGAGACAAAGTTTGGACACGTGTCTGAAAATTTAAGCATCCATAAATATTTTTGAGAGACGCTTAAGCCAAGACGGATGCGTCTTGTTCACATGGTTACTAATGAAACAGCGTGTGTAAAGTCTCGAGGAACCCAGTGTACTCTTCCGAGTTCAATTTCATTGACTCAGCAAGGTTTTCGGCATCATTTTCGAGAACTGATGCAAGAGACCATTCCTGCAACCACAGGTTACATTCCTGCCAGATACTGTCCGTATCGTCCCTCCCTGTGAAATCTGCCATGGCCTTGTGTATACATGGCGGCTTCATATTGCCACACCTTCAAGCATACTTTGGTTCTCATCAAAATATTGTGGTTTCAGATAAAATGTTGTTACACTTTCAGTCACTGTGGTCATAGACCGTCCGATCGTGCTACATTAACTGCGAATTCATCTTGCATGCCCCTTGGTCTTTTTCTTTGTCAATAGTCCTCTTCGTTTTATGTCATTTCTCATTGGGTTCTTCTCTGTAGCTTACAATTGGCGTTTTACAAGTAATTTTTTAAAGATGAGGTGAACCACCGGACCATCTCGGAAGTTTTGTGTCCATAGTCTAAGAATAACACCATGCCTAGTGTGGAATTGAGTTCAAAGTCAGGCCTACGGTATGGTGTTTAGAGGGTTATCACTTGGTTGAGTCTTTTTATCACCTTTATGGAGAGATCATAAAATGATTGCGAGAACTTTGGTCAGAATACTGCCAGTTATAGCTACCGTCAAATACATCGCGAAGCAAGGCTGATCACGCAATCATCTCTGGCACGCTCAACGTATCATTGAAATAATCATCGAAAATTGTCTGTGGGTTTAAGTTCTCATTATGTTATGCCGTCCGAAATCCCGAGGTAGCAGACAAGCGGCTGCAACGAAACAAGCATGTTTGGGTGCGTAATCAAAATTTTTGAGAAGTTGATACCATGAGCATTGATATCAACGGCAAACCTATTTATTTATTCTTGATTTAAGCCTTTCTTTAGGATCATCCCTCCGGCATAGTTAAAAAAAGTTAAGCATGTTCTCTAAATGCAACAGTTTTGACGTGGCATCTGAGTTTTGAGATACTCTGCTTTGTTACAGCTATTCCAGTGAAGCTTCTACACGGTCATAAGTACAATGTTTTTTTTTTTATTCTAGCACTGATACATAGTGGTCAGCTGGTGGCATTCTATATAAATAAATACAGACAAGCACTTAAAAAAATATCTATTCTCCTGGATTTGTTCAAAATCGACAGTTGTTGTGTACTTGATGCAAAGTGATAACCACAGTAGGTTTTGGCGACAACGAACAAGATAGTATACGTTTAGTTAAAAACCTTCGCAAAGCTTTCGCGTTCCTGGATCCGTTTGTAATAAAGTCTAAGCGCTGGGCGATGTTGAAATACGGTGTATGGTTGTCGGACTAGTAACAAACGATGAAGATAGGGTGTAAAGTGGATATCAGCAATTGTGTAATCCCCAAACAGATAGGATCCTTTCGTCTTCTCGAGTAGCGATTCCACCTTGTCTAAAAATTCCTCTGCTAATGACCAGCGCTTATGGTTGTCCTCAAACATGGGCGAAGGGTCTGCTTCCCCTTCGTAGAATTTAATCAGGGCTTCGGTTTGAGCACTGAGATTTTTGTACAGCTCTTGATGTTCGGGCGCTTGAATAGCATACGACTCCCAGGCAGCGAGTCGGCCTTTTAGAAAAGGTACAATGATTGGCTGCTTGGATTGAATTTCGGCGGAATTTCCAGAAGTGAAAAACAGTTGGTTACCAACGTCGTACTGACCATGCATATCCTGGAGCAACTGTTCGATCTCCTGTTGCTTGTCAGCAGGACTCAACGTATTCCCGGTCAGCTCATCGAGATATGCAGCCACAGAAGTGGAATCTGTCAGTACTGTCTTTTCATGATCATCTGCGATCTCAAGCGTGGGCACGGTGGCATGTGGATTAAGCCTACGTATCACATGAGATATAACCAACCAAAACGTCACTTTTCTTACTTCAAGTATTCCGGAGCATAATTTGCAGCCTTTGACAAGTCAACTTCGACTTGTTCGACATTCGTCATCGATTTTTCGGCAATCAAAAGCCGAGGAACACCAGCCCATAGGGACAGGTTGAAGGTGTATAACTTGATAGCAGCAGGCATTTTTTTTTTTTCGCAAGATATGGAATAAAACAGAAAAGAATGAATCCTTTTTAATCGTTTTACTGTCCTTCTCTTTATGGTATGCCGCGTGTCGCGCGCAGACGCTTGTCGAAACCAGCGGTTTTTCCGATGCTGACTCACCCATCTGCGATTGGTCGGAGCAATATGGATATGTAAAGATAGGAAGCGAGACAACTGCATAAAAGTGTCATCGCTATTTTCAGAAATCAAAACTTCGCGCAGATTCGGCCTAGGTTTCCAGAAATGCAAACATTACATTTTGGAAAAAAGTGCATTTCTTTCTACATGAATGTTTTGCTACAAAAAGTCGGACTTATAAACAGATCGCCTTCTAACGTTTAGTCACTTATCAAGCGAGCATAAATCACTTTTCAACATGATTATTCATAGAAATAGCGGAGTTAGATAATCTGCCTATGTTAACAGAACCAATGAAGATGACACTCGTCGGTACGGAAAATATATGTCGTTCTTTTAAATGTCTTATTTTTTGGTGAATCTGATCCTGACATGTATTGCTGGACCTCCGTATACTTAAAAAACAGCTGATTAATCCATTGTGCGAAGCAGAAGCTCCTTATTGGCGGGAACAACGACTGGACGTGATGGTATAGATTGTTGAAAAGGGTGCGACACATGGCAAAAAAAAAAAAGTTTATTTCAAGTGTGTTATGTCCACTATGATCCCGGTGAAAATTAAAAAGAAAAAGACCGAGATGCATTTAGAACCATAGTCTAATAAAGTAATCACGGCTAGTGCCTGTTGCAAGCACCCAGACGGTCGTCCTTATCACTTAGTAATGTAAACGTGTCATATACGGCATCACCAAGCACAAGCGAACACGTTTTATTGATCTTTTGGTTCCTGCATTGTCTGCTTTTGGGAAAGTCAATTTCTCGTGATAAGCTTCGCCAAAAAAAGACATGAACAGAAAAACATTAAACATCACAAGCAGCAGGTCGAATTTATTAAATGACCTTGGTTGACCAAGGCTAGCTGCTTTGCTAGCTGAGAGAGTGAAGGTATATCACAAGACATGCAACAAGGTAGAGGAGATTCTTTCTAAGCTATGTGCTTATGATGATTATTTTTGGGGAACGACACGAAAGCAGCCCAAGATCATGGAGCTAGGCTATGTACGAAGCACACTAAAGTCGGAATAGATGTAGTTTATGCAGTTCCAACCAGGATAAGTTGGGACGAAGGTTCAACACATAGGAGTCACGCTTTCAGCGGATGCAAAAGAACTCAGATTATAGGAGTAAAGTTCACCTCAAGTATGTCTAACTCATCAAACGGCGCTTGCATCAATGCATAAACAAGTAGTTGTTGAAAAGGCTAGATTGCATATCAGAACGTTGATTGATGAAATGATAAACAAAGTATTTCACGTCTCTCTTCAGCCATTGTTTTTTATACCTTGATTAAAAAAAAAGGATGTTTAATGCTTTCGTTCAAAGTAGTCCGAGTTATTCATAAGTACAATAGCAGTATCTAATAACCATTCACCAATGGAAAGGTATTTTTCAAAATAACCACGGAGTTCTTTGTTCTCAATTTTCGATACTGCAGGTCTGCAAGGAAACAAAGAATAAGTGAAACTCGTCTAATGGAAACGACAGACTCACTGTAATCCCGATGTTCGTTTAATGCCTGCCAAGATGGTCGAGATGAGGACCGCATCAGCAGCTAGATGAAGTACCCGACTAATCATTTTTTTTCTTTCTCGTAGATAGAGGATAGAAAGAGGTAATGGAAAGGGGAACGGAGTTATGGAATACCCGTAAGAAAAGCCACCTTTGCATGAACCACTTCGGGTCGCGTGGAAATGATTCCGTGATTTATTCTACTCTACATCGGCCATTCTGAAACCTAAATTGGAGAGACAAGAACAGAATAAATAATAAATGATTGTTGTGGAAGAATTATGGACCTTGTTCAGTGTTGATGTGATCGCGGATGGTGTTAAAGTCACCTCAGTCTGCAGACGATGTTTTTGTGTAGAATGGTTCAAATGTTGATATCTGTCGCAAGCATAGCTTTCTTCATTATTGATATCTTTTCAAGAACCGTCGTAAATAGCTGACTTCCCTTCCATGAAGCATATCGTCTGTATGCTTTCATGCTTCGGTTGATTCTTGACATGCTGCCGGTAAATATGGCATCTTGGCTATACAGTACTAAAGACTCTTGTTGAACGTCTTCCTCATCATATTCTCCACATCGCATTTTACGATGACAAAACGTGTATTGGTTATAGAGAAAGGCGTTGGCATGGTTGCTAACTTAGGAGGACACCACATGCTTGTCATATTCTCCTTTCATCATATCCAGTGTCCTCGACGTAATTACATTTTTCGATAGTCACTGTCATATCATTGGCGAAGCGAGTATATGAGGGTGCCAAATCCTTGTGATGAAATATACCGACTATTATTGGCAAGCGTTCAGCTTTTCGCAGATTAGGTTTTCAAGGGCATTTCGACATACTGATTGTAAACATAACCGAATAGTTTCTACGCTGTAATTCTGAGGATCAGAAGAAATCGCATGGCGAAGTGCCATGTTTACCAACCAAGTTCTCTGATAAATTTGCGGTGAGCGTGCAAATACAGTATTTCAAAACAGAATAACGAGGGTCGCGAAGGACGGTCTTTAATAAGTCTATACATAAAATATTCTTTCTATTCGTCTATGTCCAAGTTGTAAAGAGAGGGGGAAAGGAAGAGAGTGTAACTTTTTTTTTGTCTTTCATCATGCCGATAGCTTTTTGGTGCTTAAACGGTCTATCCATGTCTTGCTGTACTCGTAAAACCATAACATAAACTCCAAAGAATGGTACTCCCACCATGCACGTGTTAATTTCTTAAACACATCCAAGTTGCAGCCAAATCGGCGAATGCGCTCCAACAAAAACTGTTTGGTATCCTGCCAAACTGCCTTTGCACAGAATTTACCCATAATGACATAGGTCAAGCGCTGATCTGACACATCAAGTGTCTCGTCCACCACGCGTAACAAGTCATTCGTCTTAAGTAGCAGAAGCACTGGTCGTGGCATACGAGAAAGAATGTCTGCCACTTCCACCAAAAAGTCCATAGCTCCGTCTGTCATGCGCTCCGTCTCGTCTGACGTACGCGACGATGACAGATCAACCGAATGGATGGTATCCCAAGCACGACCCGTCAACATACACGCAAATAACCGGTAACCATCCGTACCACCGACACGTTGAGAAAATACTTTGATGCCCTCTTCGTCACCCTTAATTAAGGATGTCCATAAATGAGCATAGTCCATCCGAAGTTCATCCGTTAGTGTACGATAAAGGCCATGATCCAGCAGAACCAGATCAAAGTTGTACTTCGACTGTGATGGATTCTCGGCAGGACGAATAATAACATTACCGGGATCTACGGAGCAATGAGACAACAGCCTCCTAGGACAAAGCAAGAAAACTTACGAGGATCGCAATGCACAAAACTAGAACCACAATGTGATTAACAAAAAAAAAAGAAAAAAAATTAGCAAAACTTACCCATCCAAGAAAATCATCTTTGAAAAGACTCTGGTCATCTCAGCCGATACTTGTTTCGGGTCAATATTATGCTGCTTCATATAATCAAGGTCGTCGATACGAGCACCCTCCATAACTAGACATTGAAATGAGTATGACGCTGTGGAAAAGGAAGATTGCTTACATTCCATGCACATGATTCGTCGTCGAGCCCATAAAATATTTGGTATCGTCAAGCTCGTCTTTCCTTGGGCTCTATCTTCTGCAAAGTTCTTCTCCACTTGTCGAGCGTTTGCCGCTTCATGAGTAAAATCCAACTCCCGTGGCAAAGATTCTCGCATTTCTTCGGCAACCCATTCAAAACCAAAGTTGGGAAAGATGCGCTTAATAACGTCGAAGATAAAGGACACCGTATCAAGGTCAATTCGGCAGAACTCATCCAAGGCAGGGTGCTGGAGCTTGACGGCCACATCTGTATGTGTGCCGCGTAGACGGGCACGGTGAACTTGCGCCAATGAGGCTACTCCAATGGGATTCCAGTCAAATGCTTCAAAGACTTCTTCCACTGTTTTTCCATAGTCTGTCTTGAATAGCTGTTCAATGTCACTCGCTGTGGAAGGATCGCACCGATCTTGGAGTACAGCCATGGTAGATGTCCACTCTGGTGGAAGTACGTACACTAATGCCGAAACATGCTGACCAAGTTTGACATAGATCCCGCCAAGTTTTTGCAAGCCAGCAAGGACATGCTCGGCACACCGCTTGTGACATGCACGTTTCGCTGCCTCACGTTCGTCGTCGTCGCCGTAATTCTGTGAAAGCATCTGTTTGTAGTCCCAGGCAACCTTTGCACCAACAGCACCGGCAGTACCGCAACGTTCCAAGGCAGAAACAACATGGCGGAATCGATCATTGGTATGATACAGGACCGACCCACCAACCCCAATGGCCGCTGTGCCAAGGACGATCTTGCGAAAGATCCCTGACTTTCGCGGTTTGCTTGCTGCACTGTACTGCCGCAAAGTCAGCAACTTTGGAGACGAAATGAACCGGGATCGGTGCAGTAGCTGTCTGCCCTGAATCATGAAAAAAGCTGAAGCCCGAAAAAAAAAAAAAAAGAACAACCGCCGGGTTCTAGAAGAGAAACTGAAATTCTTTCCACCAATTAACATCGCCTTCCATAAAAGCTGATATCTGCTTACAGACGGAAATTCTGAATTTATTGTAAGGCCATTGAGCGCTTCGCCATTCAGCATATCCGCTCTAGTGAGAACCAGGAAAAAAAAAGCAAAGTAAACCTTATAATGCATAAAGGAAAGGGAAGCAGCCTATAAGGGAAGGCGAAGCGAAATGAAAAGGACAGTTTTCATAGCCAAAATATGTAGAAGGTACGAATGGCAGTTATAACTGCCGTAATGTTCTTAGAGTATTGACGATCGTCCGTATCTATAAAAGAAAAAGGACCAGCTTCTGGCCCCACTAACTTTCGACAGGGCCTGTCATGACAAGGGCATTGTTTTTAACAAAATACGACGTCTATTTTTAACTATGACGTCTTTTCAATCCAGTAGATCTCACATGTTAATCTTGTATCCTCTACTCGTCTACAAAGCCATTGACGCTGTTCTATCTTTGTAAAGAATTCGCGTTCATCAGGGTGACGCTCCTTGTAAGCAAGCAGTACTTTTGTTTTATCATCCATGAGCCAGTCCAATGTGGTCAGCAGTACGTCATGGGATGCCTGATTGTACAGCACATCCGTCAGTAGCACCAGATCGACAGACGGTAACCACGGAGATCCGGGGCCCCATTCAAGCGCCTTGACAGTGACACACGACTGAGACTGAAGCTGTGTATTCTGTTCCATAATCTCTATTGCTTCGGGCAGATCCGTCAAATAGAGTTGTTTTGGACGGAACTGTTGTGCAAAGTACAGCCCTACAAGACCTGTGCCACTCCCTACGCGATGATTCCTTTTCTTTTGAATTCGAGTTGCGCATGCTTTTTTCATTTACCTAATTCCACCACGGTATCATGGGGAAAGTCGAGAGGCGTGAAGGAAAGGTAATAGCACATGCCCAATCCAGAATCCCTTGAAAGTATCAGAATCAAAAGGGGAACAAGATAAACTCACCATACGTGACGTGCAATACTTTGGCACGCATCTTCTCGTATCCGCAGGACTTTACCTGAAGTCATAGCGAAATGACGTTCGGCTTGCTGGGCACTCTTTGGTTCGGTGGCTAGCTTGCGCCGTGTCAATTGGAGAGGCGAAGACCAGGCAGGTACGATCCACACATCTTCAGAAAATAAACGCGCATGGTGCCACACTGGATGAACCTCTGTAGACCCTGAAGGGGCAAGCGAGAACTGTAGCTGGACCTCGGACATGGAAGACTCAATGACGAGTCGGCTACGTACGGTCCCTCCGGATTTGACAGGATCGTATTCTAAATGAACGACAGCCTTGCCTGAACTACGCAACTCGGGTTTCGATTTCGTCTGATCATTGTAAAGGGACACAGTCGCCGACAGATCGGAACATTGACACACCACTGGCACAGATTGCCAATAGTTCGCATCGCCCAGATCAGTCTCCACAGTCCATACTACAGTAAACGGTTGTCCAGACGCTACCTGCTCCGGAGGCGGCTTGAGAAACCTAATGTAATGGATCATGTTTCCTCAGCTCTAATGCCAAACCGAAGTTTTCGTTACTCGTGTGGCGGACTTTGGAAGGTCAGAAAAGACTGCGTGGACAGGCTGTCCTAACATCCGCGAATACTGCGTTTCCCTATTTATTTATAGGTAGTCATTAATGTCTTTGCACGGTTGGCTAAAACGTTTTGTGGGACGATGCATATCATTTCTGCGTTAGCTCTAAATGGATTTCGCGTTGGAAGTAGCGTAAAAAGTGATTCAATAAATAGTATCAAGGGAAACGCGCTAAAGGCGAACAATCGACATGCAATTTGAAGATGTGACTCGGAGCCACGGTTCCATTCAATCGCTTTATCCACTCCATCGCCCTGTAGACTGTACAGTAGTAGGGGTCTTAGTACTTTGTAAATTTGCGAGCTGAAAGGAGCGGTCCTTAGGCCACAGCTAACCAGCTCAAGAACATATCTGCCAAGCTCGATACAATCGTATTGCTTTAAAATACAAAGACCTGAACACGCATTTCCGGGTCCTGCTATTCCTTTGGTCTGACACTACAGAAAAGGAATAGCCGCTTGGCCATCTATGGATGATATCTAAATGTGTTGTTCCAGCACATGAGATATTAAATTTGGTAGTTGTTTAAACACTTTCGAGTTTAAATGACATGCATAACAGCCATATGTCTAGGCCTGTTCTTCAGGGCATTATTTTGTCTTTAAGAAAATAAAAGCACCATTACTCTACACACGCTCGGTAATATCTTGGTCTACCCAGTTTTCACCGCCAAAATCGATATGAAGTCTTCCTTCTGGTGTTAGATTGATAAGGCCTTTGGCGTGGTACATAGTGGGTCCTCGCAAATCAGCTTCAGCCTTGATACGATCAACACGGTACCATCGGGCCTTTTCAAGTCGATTCAGTGCATCTTTCTCATCTTCTTTCTCAGTAGGCGTCTTGGCCCACTCGGCTGTCAGGGTCTCATATTCCTCTAGGGTCTTATCGTACTGTTGGACTGCAGGTGTGTTGGGTCGTTCCAAGGAACCAGCCTTGGGTGGATCCACCTTGGTAGCCTCATCCTTTGTCTTTTTATCGGGGTTACCGGAAATAATCACTGGCACACTTCCAATATCAATGAAATTTGTCAACTCATCAAGGTTTTTGGTGAACTGAATCTTGCTTGCCACCACTGGGTCGAGCAAGGGTGTAATCACAGACCAAACTATGCACCTTTGTTTACCTTTTCTGCACGTTTCCCCTTTACTGTTGTCTTACCTGTAGAGAAAACCCAAGGTGCCTTGTGGATGCAGCAAAGACCCAGTGTTTCTGGGTAGTAAGCTTCGAGACAAGAAATTAGGAACTTGACAAAGTCAAAGTCCTAACAAGCAGTACATTCTTCTGTATCAGGACACACACCTCCACACTTATCTAATGATCCTCTTACCATGTTGGACATTGTAAAATTTTCGAGGTTAAACACAATGCATGCTGTATCCATAGGATGACCACAGAACAAGCGAGACGTCTCCATAATATACAACGTCAACAATCGAATGACTTCAAAAGTCTGATCCTCCTTTCGGTGAAGTTGTACGTTAATAAAGCTACCAAAAAAAAAAAAATAGTGTTGTCAGCAGGTTGCGTTTTCCCACACTTTGATACATACCAAATACCGCGAGAGGCTTTATCGGGACCGCCCAACGTCGCTTTGCCGGAATGGAGCTGAGTGATGAACATATCGCCCATGCCTGGCTTGAGGCGGTTCAGCTCCTCGTGAAGACCGCTCTCACCAAGGGCTGTGATGTCATCGACGCGCATGGCCAGTCGCCATCGGAGGGTGTTGGCCAGCATCTTGTACGCCGCGTCAAAATCCCATTTTCGGGCACGTAGAAAACGAAGAACAGCAGAGTCAGGATTGTCCGTCGAAACCATGGCCCAGAAGGTTCTGCGCAGCATGCGTCCTGGAATGAGAGGCAATGCTTTTTCCAGTGGAAGTGACATCCACTGGGGATCGATAGTGGTGCCTAGGAAAACATCGGGATCCTTTTCTTCCTTCTTTCCAAAACCAAAGAAGCCGCTACTAGACTTTTTGGGTGCCTCGGGGGATTTCTGGGGAGGTGTGTATTCTGTGCCAGGCTGTTTGAAAAGCTCGAACAGCTTGAGCCATAAGTTCTTGAGTGATTCCGTTTCTTTCTCTGTAAGACGACCGGCATGTCCGGGAAGGCGGTTCTCAAGCGTTATGACAGTACTCATGGTGAAGGAAAATAGCAAGAAAAAGGTTTACAAAAGAGAAAAGGTTGCAGTCGTCTTTTACGTTAGCAACAGCGCTTTGTCCGCCCTTTTTAAAGGAGAGTCCGAATTTAATGACGGAGATTTGTGTTACTCTTCTATTCACTGCTGAATTTGATATGGTAGATCTTGGCAAGCTTTGCCAATTCATTAGAATTTACCGAGCCTGCAAGCCGATCAAATATGCCTTGCAATGCTATAACCCCATATATATTTAGGGTGAGAAAATCTCATGGCATATCGTCTATTTACCTTTTATGTGTGCGCTGCTCAGGAACATGACTAACATATCCAAACGTCGGACTCGACTTAGACCCTCCAACACATCATAGATTTCCTTTTCGGTTTTGTCCCTGTATATATTAGCCCGTTTAGATTTTCCAGTTTGTGTTTCCAGAGTCATTTATACCGGCAGTAGTAGGTGCTAACGATCTCGATCATCTTCTCGAATTGGTCCGACTCCAGTGACGACTTGAACAATGCTGCATACGAAGAAGGTGGAATACGCTGCATTTTCCCTTGTGTAAGGTTTGTACGTTACTAGCACGAACTTACTTGGAAATACTGGTATAACATGTCATCTCCTCGATGTTTGCAAGACTTCCAATCTCGCTCAAACTCGAAGTTCGTTCGCGGACATTCCAGCTTTAGAGGAGTATGGCTTAGTGACACCCCAACCAAATCGTCATGCTTGGCCTTCTGAGGCGGCGGCACGTGGGGTCTTTCGCTTTTCTTTTGTCCAGTGTACGCTGCATCGACCACCTTAATCGGCAAAGTCACCCTCTCTGGCTTAGCCGGTGGCGTCTGGACGGCCGGCAGTTTATTGAGCTCTGTTATAACCGCCTGGTTTCCAGGATCCAAAGCTAGTGCCGTTTCAAAATCTGCGGGGTATAATGTCAGGAACAAACCAGTACAGTTGTGAAACATTGTGTACCTGCTCTTGCCTCTTCTGTCCTGCCAAGCTCACGTAATGCCATACCGCGGCGCCACAATGCCTTCACATTTTGGGGTTGCAATTGTAGACCCTGGGTACAATCTTTCTCCACAAGCAGATACCTAGACAAACATGTGAATTTAATCATCTCTTAACTTATTCCCCAACTTATTCAATTTAAGATTGGCCATCGCACGATTCAAGTAATACACAGCAACTGTAGGATCCAACTCAATCGCGCGACCATAGTGTTCCACTGCCTTTGTATAATCTTGCTTTTGGAAATACTGATTGCCCTTTTCCTTTTCTGTTTGTGCTTTTGAAACATTGCTCTGCTTTTGTTGCTCCTGAATTTTCTTCTCTTTTTCCTCTCTCTGTGCTTTGTAAATCGCATCCAGACCCACAGGCTTCTGTCCGTTGAGAACAAGTTCTACGGTAGAACGAACAGGTGGCAGCGCCTGTTGAACACCATGAGCCTTCCTGATCTTCAAGCATCAGCTGCTACCTCATCATGAACAGGTTTTCTTCGTGTTTGTAGTTCGTCTTTTTTACGAATCTCGGACTGCCATTGCAAAAGATCTTTCCATACTGATTCTTGTACTGCTGCCATCGATGTCGTGTCTGGAAAAGCAAAGTGAAAAAAACGAGTGAGGATTGTTCGAATTTTGGTTCTCCGCTACTGCCATGCGAAGGTGGCGCGGGCATAAACAGGATTTTAAATAAGCCTGTCTTTCGCAAGATGTACTTGTGGAAGAAACAAGAAATCAATGACTACTGTCGCTACAGATATTGCACATCACAATGGATTTCGCCCGTTCCATGATCGCTAAGCACCAGAAAACAGAAAATGGAATCATTAGTAGATAATGCCCGTCCCAGTTATCAAACAAATGTCAAATTCAAGATAGTATCGACACAGCCTTTTCCTAACGTAAGTTAGGGACACGCAGGAGATCTGGACGATCTGGTGAGTTGGCCACATTATGATCGAAATGTATGCGAGTAGTACATGTGGATATTATGGTTAGGATGGATACGATTAGGTGATTATGTGCAGGAGTAGGATGCGCTATAGAGGATTTCATGGTGATAAGGGCTACGGATGTAACATTTTTGGTGCACAGATCTTTCATAAACTTAATCGTTGATCGATCTGGATCATTGCTGAATAGCAGGTGATATCAATCGCTACTATCTTTGGAATCGATCTCAACAGCGCTTGTAAAAGACTAAGTCTATGACAGTATTTGTTCTCATGACCTATAATCATCTGCATATCGGGGGTATGGTCCTCTGAAATCAAATGACGGCGAACAAGGTAATACTGCGCATCGATTATAATAGACTGTTTGTGCGATGTTTGTATTGAAAAAGGATGAGTAGCGCACCTCTGCAATTTATTTCCTCTTATATCATTCTCTACCTTGGATATAGAATGGGGCGCTTTTCTATTCACGTAATAAACCGGACACGCCCCTCCTGATTTCTCGACTTGCCTTAACGCTTGGATCGGAGTTTGGTTTAACATACCGTTGTCAAGTGTCACGAATTACTTTCGTAAAATTGCGTACTTCATGAGGCACTGTAGCGGTGCCGAGGAAGATAAGTGCTTAATCACAGCCATCTTCATTCTCATGATGCAGATACAACATGTGGTAACACAAGTTCGATACCTCTTATGATACTGAGAGGATAGGTGGCAACATTATGTAAATGAAACCATCCTGTGACGACAAAGAGATATAAGACCAACACGACCGATGTCTCAGATTTTTTTTTTTTTACTCCAAACCACTCTTCTTTTTAAAACCATGTCAGGATTCCCCTCACCCGAAATACTAGATGTACATGCACCAGCAGCAACCTATTATACTACAGGAGACAATGCAAGAGTTCGAACGAGAACGTATACTGTAAGTAAAAATTAGTTTGGTGGCAAGTGTCAGCGTATGTCTGACAAGAGGTATCATTAGCGCAGCAGACCTGAGATCCCTGCCATGGCACATTTCGATGCTGCACAACATCGTCGAGCATCGCATGGTAAGAGAGGGAAAAAAAAAGAAGACAAGAAGCCATTAATGCGTGTTGCTTATTGTACTACAACAAGATGATAAAAATAAGGCCCGCCGGTTTCTGATTGACGTGGAAGAAACACAACGCAAGATTCTAGAACAAGAAGATACGGATGGTGATTTCCAGATTACCATTAATGATTTAGGGCCAAAGACAATGACCCTTGGTACTTTGGACAGTGGCGGCTTCCGGAAGATCGATATTCGAGGCACTTACATGTTATCCAACTTACTGCAAGAATTGGCACTGGCTAATGATTATGGGCGCAAGTACATAGTCCTGGATGAAGCTCGATTAAACGAAAATCCTGTGGATCGGCTTTCACGGATGATCCGCCACAACTTTTGGAATGGACTCACGAGACGCATTGATGCAGATACCATTGAGGTCATCTGTGCAGACCCTAAGAACCGCTCATCGGACCCCAACCCCCGGATCTACATTCCATATGAAGAAGTAGAGATGTACAATTACTACAAGAACGTAGCAGATAAGCGCAAGCACATGCACCTTGATGTGGTATATTTACCTAAAGACATCACGCCCGAGTATGTCAAAAGTATCAACGGTCGACCAGGACTACTAGCCCTAGCAATGCGCAAAGACGTAGATGCAGAAGGACACACGACCTTTAAAGGTGAACCTTTTGTTGTTCCGGGGGGTCGCTTTAATGAGATGTATGGGGTATGTCTTTTTTTTTTTTACCATGTACCATTCCCATTGAACTTTATCTTTTGCTCAGTGGGATTCATACTTTGCTGCTCTCGGGCTACTGGTTGATGGGCGTGTGGATCTGGCCAAGTCAATGACGGAAAACTTTGCATTTGAAATTAAACACTACGGAAAGGTGCTCAATGCCAATCGCTCCTACTACCTGACGCGGTCCCAACCACCCTTCCTCACCGACATGGCTATCCAGGTATACAAACACCTGAACTTGGAGCATCGAGAGGAAAACAAGAAGTGGCTGCGACGAATCCTCAAGTCAGCCATAAAGGAGTATCACGAGGTATGGATGAGTGAGCCACGACTAGACAAAAAGACGATGCTATCGCGCTATCGACCCGACGGCAAGGGTATTCCACCTGAAACAGAGGCTTCTCACTTTAACCACATCATTGAACCCTACGCTGAAAAGCACGGTGTCTCCATTGAAGACTTTGACAAGTTGTACAACGATGGCAAAGTACATGAACCTGAACTAGACGAATATTTTATGCATGACCGAGCTGTCCGTGAGTCAGGACATGACACAACCTATCGGTTTGAAAAAGTGTGCGCCAATCTCGCAACGATCGATCTTAACACACTGCTGTACAAGTACGAGATTGACCTTGGCGACGCGATCCGTGACTATCTCGACGATGACCTTACCGACTTTGAAGGACGTAAGCAAAATGCGTCGGAATGGTTGGAGCGTGCCAGACAACGAAGAGAACGCATCGACAAGTATCTTTGGAACGAAAAAGAATCCCTGTACTTCGACTACGATACTATCCAAGAAAAACAGACAACCTATGAAAGCGTCACTGCCTTCTGGGCACTCTGGGCAGGCTGTGCAAGCGTGGAGCAGGCAACAAAGCTCGCCAGAAACTCCCTTTCCAAGTTCGAAGTGATAGGTGGATTGATCTCCGGCACGGAAAAATCGCGAGGAACCATCTCGATCGAAAGACCCAACCGCCAGTGGGACTTCCCCTTTGGATGGGCACCCCATCAGATGATGGCATGGGTCGGTTTTGCGGCGTATGGTATGCACGATATTGCCCGACGACTCGCCTACCGCTGGTTATTTACGTAAGTGAATAAAACAGCGACAAGTGAAAACTTAAGCTTTGCTATACAGGATCACAAAGAGCTTTGTTGATTTCAATGGCGTCGTCCCCGAAAAGTTTGATATTGTCAGCCTATCACACAAGGTCGAGGTTGAATATGGCAACGTCGGTACCGATTTCAAGTTTGTACCGCGCGAAGGGTTCGGATGGATGAACGCCTCCTATCAGGTCGGGCTATCCTATCTAAACACCCAGATGCGACGAGCGCTCGGCACATGTACTATTCCCGACATCCTTTTCGAAAAACAGTTAGCCCGTGAACGGCAGACGCATACAAGGCAGGAACAGGAGGAGGCAATGACTCGACGGCGGAACTCCGAGATCGCGGCAAGGGCCATTACTAGCCACAGTGATGTCGCAGTTACCCGTATATCGACTGGCGCTAGTATAGGAGGAGCAAGTCAATATCTGTCAGTTAATATGGTTTAGATTTCGTTTAATGATTCTTTCAATATACGATGTATACAGAGAAAAAAAAAACAGTATATATAAAAGAAAACAGTTTGCGCATTCATGATTTTCGGACACGCCTTGCTGCGGTTAATCGTGGAGAATGGTTGCTAGGTTTTCCAGGTGTTCGATCAACACTACCCCTTCGGTGACCTATCATGTCCTCGACCTGACTCGGCATGTAATTGCTGTTATTGGAGCCTACAACTGGTTGAGTGAGGTGTCGCTCTATCTGGAACGTTACCTAACCGCGGTCTTCGTGGTCGCATGGCGGACGTTCCGGAAACGTTTTGCAATGCTACATTATTATAAGCATCTATTACAAACATCTACCAAATATTTCCTTACACAGACTTTGTTTTCGTTGGTCTTCGTGTCTGGATTGTACCATTTTAAAGTGCTGTAGCAATTCTTGAAACTTGATCGTGGTTTCTTCGCTTTTAATACCGGCTGATTTTAACAAACGTTGTTGCTGTTGCTGCTGTTGCTGCTGCTGCTGTTGCTGTTGCTGCTGTTGCTGTTTATATCCATCAGTGGGAGATGATGTGCTAGGGTTTCTGTGAGAAGACAGTTTAGAACCTTGTTTCTGTGATCGCTCGAAACCTTTTTGGCATGACGTGCAAAAAACCAAGGGATGATACACTGCTGAGGCGATTCCGGAGAGTAGAAAAGGCCGTAGACTGAGGTAGCAGCATAAGGATGCCATAAAGGCATTTGTACAAATAGGGGTATTTCTCTGGCTCCAGTAACTGTAGGCGTAGATCTAATGTCCTTTGGTTACGCGATCGCTTGCATGGTCATGCTTACATGTAAAGACCGGTGATTCGAGCAGCTGGACCAGTTTGTCTACCTGGACTAACATGTTGACAGTGATATCCAATTCGGCACTACATCCCTTTGTTTAGTATTTCTTTTAAAAGTACAGCGCTGGTTACATACAAGACCTGCAGCATGTTCGCCGCATGCTCGTACGCCTGAGCCAAGAGACACAGAGAAAAAGTGGCCACTGCATTATGACACCAAGACTTGTACAGATCAATAAATAACCCTTGGTTATTCTTCTGTTCTAGGTTCCGTAATCGCTTGCGTAAATCAGACAATTCACTCGAGGTGATAAGGATGATATTCAGATGTTGAATCATAATACTGGCAAACTCTAGATCCTAAAAACCGCATCTTGTTAGACAAAATAGAGTGTGGCTCTCATCGGTACCTCGTCGTTCTCGAGGATGTTTGCTAAGGTGCAATAAATACGTTCTGAACGGAGACTCATACACAGTTGACGCACGATAAGACTACCCCTCGTATCCAGTAGTCGACGATCAGTACTAAATAACAACAACAGGTCCTTCATAAAGCTTTTAAAGTACTCATGATCCCAATACGACGAAATCTGAGCTAGTAGTTGCAGATCACGGCGTACAACCTCCTCAGAAGAGTCCGAAAGTGTCTTGAGCAAGGCGGGGAATGTACCATCGTTTGATGCCAGTATCTATTATTTTCTATCAATCGCACACATATGGAGAAGGAATCGTAACTGACCTTGTTCGGTGCCTTTTTGTGAAGCATGAGCAGCCATTCTAGGCTGGCGACACGTGTTTCTTCATGTTCATCGAGGAACTGTAGACATAAGTTGGCAACCGTCGCCTGATAGTCAAACGGCTCTACTTCCAAGTCAGCGGCGTGGTTTGACGAATGTCGATGTCGCGAAGCGCTGTTCATCGCTACGGAGTGACCAAGTGGATCACTGACACTCGCCATCGGTTCGGGTTGAGGAGTATCGAGCACAAGTTGCTGCAAACTTTGATTGGTTTCTACAGCAAAGGCTCGGATAGTACCGACGGGATGCGCCAATGTGGGTAGAACAGCTTTAATAATCTTAGGAGTGTACTGTATAACGACGTCTTTTGCAATGGCAATAAACTCGTTGATCCACTGCAATGCTGTACGTTGGATCTCCTCTTCCTTCGAAGACAGATGGGGTAACAGAATTTCAACAATCCTGCCGTACTGGACGATAACACCCTGTCCTGGGACATACGTGCCCTTGCCCTGCCCATCATTCTCTACCTGCGCAGAGGCTTGCCCATCTGTTTTATCATTGCCATTGCTTACCATGGCTGAGTCACGCTGCTGCTGCTGTTCCCGCACAGCGGCTGCCTGTTGAATTACTTGCAAGAATTCGGCCAACAGAACGCTTGTCGCCAGACGAACATCATCGCTAGGATCGCTCAGGCACTGTAGCAAACCGTCGAGAAATTCAGGAAGAAAGGAAACAAGTTCGAGATCGGGTATTGAATCTAAGACGGCAATCCATGAAACCAGAAACTGACGAGACGAGGAGTTTAGGACGTAGATGCGTTGACTTAGCAGAGGAATGAATCGTGGCAAAGAAAATGCAGTGTTGCGCGGGAGAGACGTCGGCACAACCAGTGGATCATTGGATTCGGCTGTGTTTAAAGGTGGTTGCTGGGATGAAACGTAGGTGGTCGAAAGTTCGGATACAATGTCTTTAATCAGTCGATCCAAAAGTTCAGCACCATTTTTCACCGTTAGGTCCGAATCCGCCGATAACTTTTCAGAGAAAGAAGTGCCGATCAATCGATAAAGAGAAAGGAAAGGGTTTTTTATTATTATTTTCGATTTGTTCTTTTGCATTGATGTGTGTGACCTTACCTTGCACAATGCGTCAAATATACTGTTGAAAAACCGTAGAATTTCTCCCTTTGCCACTTTGGCTATATTGTACATGCTTTCGCAGGCGTAGTATCGTACTTTTTGATCTTGGTTACTAAAGCACGATAGAATAGGCGGTACAATAATGTCCAAATAGTCCACGACGTTCTAAATCAATAATGGATCGATATTTCTTTCTTTTCTCAGCAACAACTTACTGGCCCAAGCGCAATGGCCGACGCTGCCAAACCAATCAGGCCACCGTACCTGGCGTAGGGAATGTTTGAGTAGACAAAATTTTGTACAAGCTCATCGATAATAGCTGTGATTCGATCAGGATCTTGGTCATGCTGACGGACCAGTCTACATGTCAGCGTTAGTCTCATCTTAAAATGAAACAACACCAACCTTTCAATGTCTAATGCAGCTTGCTTCCGCCGGTCATAGATCTTGTCCGTTAAACCTTTGGTAAGAGGAGCAGAAAATAGGCTCGTGTCCATTGGACTGAGACCTGGAATGCTGGCGTTGACGCGGTTGAAGCGGGGCCAGCGGGTATCAGCTGGGTTTACTCATGACGTGGATTTGTCACACAACGAGACACCGTTGCTTGCCCCTCTCGCAGCCTTCCATTTTCACAACTTGAGCTAGATATGGCTGCAGTAAAATCAGCTTTATGGACCCCTTTGCAAGCACTATTTTGCGTAACGTGCCTGAAATGCTGTAGTTAATAAAATGATTGGGTTAGATAAATCATGGGAACTCTCGCAGCTATGGTTTGAGACCAGCCGTAGTTACGCACACTAGTCAAAGTTTGACAATGTATGTATCCAACTCAAATATCTCTAGCCGCACGGTCGTCCCACTGCTAGTTTTGCAGTGGTAAAGAACCGTGTCCAGTTTGTACATATGGACGATCACGCCATGCTGCAGGTTCTGCGCATGTGAGCATGGTATGGATCCTTGCTTTGCATATTCCCTCAATGTTACAAGTTGTGTCTGGATCTTTAAATCTTCATAATCCATATTGTATATGTGCTTTGGTTTGCACCATGAGGAGCGTCCATAGGAGGGGTTGCGCATTCCACGATGGTCCACTTAATAGCGACACTGTTATATCGTCTGTATCTTCGCAGTACACGTAAGGAGATATAACACATGAGCTTTACAAGTATCTAGACCACATTACGAGTAACCATCATGTGCAGCATAACAGAGTAATGCAGACTAGAACGTGTGGAACGGGTTTTCAAAATTCGATGGTTACACACCACTTCTGATTCATTCTCAGTCATGCTTCTTCCACGATGGGGTATCTCATTATCATTTCCCTGATATCACTTAAAGCTCTCTCGTCTGTGAGTATGTGTGTATATCAATACGTCGTAAACTTAAAATTACGCAAAAAGATCTATCTAAAAAGACGAAAATGCTCACATGAAAAAAGTTCTAAGGACGTTGATTCTAGCTAGAGGATAAAGACTGCAATAAGTGTAAGTCAGCCTTGAAGCGGTTACGGGCTATTCATTTAGCTTTCCTAATGGATCTGTGGATGGAATGAATAGATATCCACAAGGAACCCATATATTTTCTGGTGAAGGCAAAACGATGGATTGCTGAGAAACAATACATGAATGACTATCACGACGGAAATACGTCATAACTCACTGTAGATCGAAGAATAGGCTGGATCATAGAAACTGAACAAATTGTGCTCTTATCGCACAGTTGCTTCGGTGGTATAGCACATACGTATATTTCAATAGCCATGCCTGCTTGAGCCTTTGGATCAAACCAATACTCAATACTTATGGTAATGTTACAGATATACACTCTGTTTTCTTGATTGCACCGACATGAACAACCTGGAACCATATGCGTATACCCGCCCACAAATTTATTATACCTGTCATTTGATACAAAGCATCAACAAAAAGTATCTTCAGCTGTTCTTTCCTTCCCTACTCAGCGTCCTCGAAAGACTGCACATACCATTTTACCCAGTTTAGTTTCTACATCCGAATGATTTTCTTTCTCATATGGTTTTGGTGTCCTGACTTTTGCAGCATTACTCATAGGCGTAGTACCGTAGACACGAAACTGCCTGCTCCTTTGTCGCAAAGAATGGATATGCCTACCGAATGCTGTTCTCGCTCCAATATTTTCCAAATACATGTAACAGACAATGAATGGAATATAGCGCACGATACGGGATGACATTCAATAAGATGGCCAGGCTGTGAACGTTGCTGACAGTATCCTTTGTATTATGCGCCATGATTCCAGATGTATCAAGCAGGATTGAGGAACTCCATACAAACCTTGGCAGTAGAAGAATCTAGCCTTCTCGCAATTCAGATAAAGCATATAAACCTCGCCTTTCATGCAAACGTCCTCGTTCGCTTTTCTCTTCGCATAGCTGTAGGTGGATAGCTCCGTCTCAGAACTTAGTACTGTGATATCAAATGTTGATTGATCAACAGCGACGTTCGGACAGGCCCTACTTGGCCTAATTTTCGTGTTCATGTTCGTACGTTCATAAAATATGGTGATGAAGAGAAAGAAGCACCAGAGAGCGTAGCTTACCATAGATTATTTCGGAAGTCGCGACAGTATTTCGTTCTGGAACCTGCAATTCGGTCGACGACAGTTAAAATGGGTTTTCTGGAATTTAACCAATCAAAAATCATACCTGTAGATTAATGCAGACACGAACGTGGAACGATTTTTGCAATTTTGAACTCAACCCGCGAAAGCACCGAAGTGGGACGATGGGTGAAAGGTGGCACGACAGTTCCATAATCGCCTCTTGTCGATGTCACAAAGAAAATCCTCTGATGCCATCACAAAACATAAACAAAGAGCCTGCTTATGTACATAAGAGTTGTCTTTTACGCGTCTGTGTGCTTGTTTGAAGCGGCTAGATGGCTACATTGATAAGGCTTTTCGTACGAAGCGGGGGAATTCGTGAGCCACACCCCACTGTGGCGAACGCCTGGGGACAGTAACGTACGATCTGTACCCCGAATCGATAGATCACACCATCTGCTATTTTTAGTTTTTTGACTCATCACTTTCCGACCACAGCGGGTCCGGGCCGTGCCAACATGTCAGTCCATGCTATTGTCTCGATCATTCGACTGAAGGTGATTGGTTTAGCTCACTCGCCACGCCAAGTGTTCAGAAAGGAGAATACTCCACCTCGACGCGTCACCTTATTATTCATGCCTTCTCATGCTTCTCGTGAAATTGACACAGATAGAAAACAAAGTAAAAGCTGTTGTCAATCGATATGCTTCTTATCACAATGAACCGAACAGACGGCTGTGTGAACTGTCCAGTTTCGAGCAAATCCTTTCATGCTGCATGTCCATACTGGGCATGGCTTTGAGTGTGTTGGACCAATGACGTATTGGCTGAGGAGCGTGAATCCCGGGCCAGGGCCATCATGAATCAATCGGGAATATTCCACGGCAGGATCCGGAAAATTTAGGTTTCCCTTTGCCGTATCTGCCCCGTATATATAAACCGTCACCTGCTTCAGCAAATTTAAACACTACATCACAATGCTTTCCACCGCTTCTCGTTTATCTATCCGCCGTCTCCCCTTTGTGCGAAGACTCCACGTTTCATCAAGAATGCAACAACAATTCGCTTCCTCTGAAGGTGCAACTGCTGCCAGCAAGGGCGCATTTGGCGATAAGGAAAAGGCCGTTGAGAACCAATGGGCTCGCATGCATGTAACGTATCGCTTATCATTTGGTCTTGTAAACTGTCAACTCACATTTTGGTTCTACAGGATGCCGAAAAGCTCAAGGCTCTTCGTGAACAGCTGAACAAGCATGAAGAAACCACAACCCACTTGAAGGGAAGATTGCAAGAATTAGAAAAGTCCCTTGGCAAACAATAACCATTTGTAATATAAATCTAATAAAAACAACTGTTTCTGTACAAACACACACACACACACACACACACACACACACATATACACGGACCCATGGGCATTTTGTTATGTTTATTTTTGATTTAAACCTTGAAACCGCGGCTGGCACGCTTACCACGAGCACGCTCAAACTTGCGGCCCTTGCTGCGGACATAGGGCTTCTTGTTCTTGTGGGGACCCATACCGAAGTGCTTAACGGCCTCACGGGAGTTCTTGGCACCACGGATCAAGACGGTGTTGGAACCAGTGGGGGCGCGGAGAGCCAATTGATCCAGGGTCAAAACCTCACCACCAGCCTTCAAAATGCGGGCCTTGGCGGTCTTGGTGAAACGAAGGGCAGCCACGGAGAGCTTGGGAAGCTCCAACAAGCGGGAGTCATCCGTGACGGTGCCAACAACGACCAAGGTCTTGCCTTCCTTGGCGTTCTGCACAAGGCGCGAGACAGTGACGGGAGGGCGGTTGATGCGAGACATAAACAAACGCTTCAACACGACCTTGTTGAAGTTGGCATCGGTGCGGCGAGCAAGGAAGCGGTACAACTAATAAATAGCCTCAGCGCGCCCGTTCTAATGCCTAATCCACAACGCATTACCTTCACCAACAAAGCCAAGTACACATTGTCCGACTTGGGAGCAGTACGGTTGGAGTTCTTCACGTGGTGGTTTTTAAGGTCGATACCCTAACAATGGTAGATAGGTTGAGTGGTTCGTGTCTTTTCTGGTGTTTCTCCCCCAATCTCTCTTTTCATGCCGATGGTTGCTCCATGTGTTCATTGTAATGTCGCATGGGCTGGTTCGTCCGTCGTATTTTTTTTTTTTTCATCCAATATCGTATGCATCCATTCACTGAATTAACGCATCCCACACCATCCAAATCTGCTCTTCTCTCTCCTTTTGTCTATGGATATGAATGCCTACCATCGTCTAAACTGAAAAGGAGGTCTGCCAAGTCCCACACTGGAGGGTGCAATTTGGAACCACCAACCCGCTGTGGCCAATGGCGGCACGTGAAATGACCGGAATAGCGCGGATCCTCCGAACCGGAAGAAAAATAGACGATGTGCCAAAAGAAAAAAAATGTGCTTTTATTTATTGACGTACAAATTGATGTCGATATCTTCAGGTAATGGCACTATATTGACTTCAAACCGGCTTTGGACATCGTTTAATACCGTTGTGTCCTTTTCGTCCGAGACAAAAGTGATACCAAGACCTTTCGTACCAAAACGTCCAGCTCGACCAACGCGATGCAGGTAGGTGTCAGCGCTGTCCGGCATATCATAATTGATCACGATATTGACGCGTTCAATATCAATACCTCTGCCAAAGATGTCCGTAGCGACCATGATACGACTTTCAAAGTCCTTGAATGACTTGTAGCGTTTAATTCGTTCGTCTTGCGTCATCTGTGAGTGAATGCATACGCTTGGAAAATTGCAATCCAACAGGATACGGTTAAGCTCATTGGCACGGGGCACAGACCGCACGAAGACGCACACCTGGTTAAACTCAAGAGAATCTAGGATTTCGTTCAGCTTTCGATTTTTCTCGCGCTCATCCATTTTAATGTAAAACTGCTGGAGACCGTGGAGCGTCAGTTTGGCCTCGTCGTCAACGTAGATTTCTAATGGGTTTTGCATGAACTTTTTGCAAATTGGCCGCATCTCCTTGGCCAAGGTTGCAGAAAACATCATGACTTGTTTATGGTGCGGCGTAGAACGGAAGATATCTTGAACATCCCGCCGCATATCTAAACAATTGTTACCATCGAACAACGCTCTTTTCTACGGCGTGGTCAATTTACCCAACTGATCTAACATCTTGTCACATTCATCCAGTACGAAATGCTTCACATTACCAAGCTTGAGATGTTTATCACGGACTAGAGCCAAAACACGACCGGGCGTACCGACGAGGATATGGGGGCAGGTGGACTTATCCTTCAGAATGTCTACGTCTTTCGACATGGGTACACCACCGTAAAAGACACCCGTACGAATTTCTGGGAGATACTTGCTGAAACGCGCGTACTCGTTTTTGATTTGAAACGCCAGTTCACGCGTATGACAGAGAACGACCACGGATACCTCGCCATCCACAGGCTCGATCTGCTGTAGGGAGGCAAGGACAAAAACCGCTGTTTTACCCATACCCGATTTGGCTTGACAGATGACGTCCATACCGAGGATCGATTGTGGGATACATTCTTGCTGCACTGTTTCAAGATGTCAACTCTTTCGGGAGGCCGGCGGACAACGCATTCTAACCTTCGGAGGGATGCTCAAAGCCGCAATCAACAATACTTCGCAGAAGCTCTGGTTTCAACAGAAAATCACGGAAACCGGTCGAATGGATACCAACATAAGATCCTTTCTTGTCCTTCTTAGCCTCTTCTTCTGTTTTGCTTGGCGCTATTTGTGGTTCTTTTGCAGCAGTGTTTGCGCGTTGGAGCGTCTGCTCATCCTCTTCTTCGTAGTCAATGAGATCGTCAGCGTGATCGGTAGCAGACATAGTTGAGAATGAAGCCTATTGAGCATAGTGATTAATGCATCGTCCATTACGTCCCTCTCCTTCTCCTTGCGGCCTTTTTGTCCACCCTCCTAGCTTTCTACGCTGCGTATGTTGATATGGAAGTGCCGAACAGTTCCATTTCCGCAGGGATGCATAAGTTGATAAAAATAAAATAAAAAAGTGCAGAAGCTGGAACATCGCTTTTAGCACATCACCAATAGTATCAAAACACGTCGTTAAGAGAGGAGACAAAAGAGATCCGTCGATAAAGATCACATTGCAGAATATACAGGAGTATCTTCCACTGGATAATCTCTGTCTCCTTTTCTTTTTTTGCTCAAGGCTATCATGTCCTTTTGGCGCAGACGATTTGATTCGGAAAAGGTAAAAGAAAACGAATGGTGGGGAAGAAGACCGATGTTGCCATCAATCTGTGTACGTGAATGATCGATTGAAACAGCTGTCATCAGTGCAAAAAACACTGAAAAAAGGAGAATAGAGCCGTTTGGGAGTGTGGAGAGTATGTTTTTCTTTTCTTTTTCTTGACAACCTACCTTGACAGTGATTTGATGGAATGGTTCAAAGAGAAACAACGAAACAATGCAAAAGTGCAAAAAGTATCTCCGCCGGCCAATGTCATCCAACGGACTTTGAATTGAGTACGCCGGACCAGACCACAGGGCTGCGAAAAAGGTCAAGGAGAGTCATCTCTCTCTCTCTTTGATTTCTCTCATCTTTCTTGTTATGGAAAGCGTGGTTGTGTTTGGTATGCGTTTTGTCAAAAAATTAATTTTGTCTGGTTAAGCATGAAAAACAGGCGCTGGTGTCACTGGATTGACCACCGCTGTCACTTTGCTAAGAAATGGATACGAAGACATCGTCGTAGTTGCTAAACACTCACCTGGAGATATATCTTCTGAGTACGCATCTCCGTGGGCTGGGGCCTCCATATTAAGCTTTGCCTCCACCAATGACGAGCGGCTGAAAGGTTAGGCAGCATACAACGTATTATTCCAATTCACGATTCTTTGTTGGTCTAGCCATTGACCGTGACACACTCAAGGAATTCACATATTTACATGCAAATGTTCCTGAGGCTGCAGTGATGTATTGTCCAGGTTTAAACTATGCCGATGCGTATGACACGTTTGGTGAAGACATGGGGTGGCTACAGGAGCACTTCAACGAGGTAACCGAAAAGTTTTCTTTCAGGGAAAGAGGATATGAAGCATGACATTGATTAGTTTCAAGAAATACCCAAAGAGGAACTTCTTGCAGGGACTTCCATTGGCTTCCGGTTTTCGTCATGTAGGTCACGTCAAGTTTCTGTCACGTCGGAATAACACACTCTCCTTCGCACTGTGCTTATTCCATAGTCACCGTGAATGTGCCACAATACCTTGCCTGGCTCAAGAGCCAATTAATCCTATTGGGAGGCCGATTAGAGAGAGCCGAGTTTACAAGCTTGGATGAAGTGATGTTAAAGTACAAAAACGCGACTGCAATCGTCAACTGCACTGGCCTTGGGTCAATCAAGTTGTCGGACGTTCAGGATACATCGATGTTTCCTATCCGGGGGCAGACGGTTCTAGTACGCGCTCCACATGTCAAGAAACAGCTGTGTCGCATTGGTAAAATTATCTGTTGGCAGATTGTTCTTTTTTTCATAAAAGGTATAGGTAGAGATTATCATACGTATATTATCCCGCGCCTGGACGGTAATGTGATTTGTGGTGGGACAATGGATACTGAAAACCGAAATCCTGTATCCGACCCTGATTTGACAAAATCTATCTTGGAACGTTGCTATGAACTGTACCCTGATATTACTCGTGGAAAGGGACCAGGTGCTTTCGATATTGTCTCCATCAACGTCGGCTTTAGACCCGGTCGCAAGGATGGTATCCGTATTGAAAAGGAAACTCGACGTAAGTATTGTATGTGGTGGTACACGTGCAAAGCGAGGATAATGTGCGAAATATTCGATAGGCTGCTCTGACGGCAGAAAAGTCGTCATCTGTCATAACTATGGTCATGGATCCCATGGATACCAGTCCAGCTGGGGCTCTAGTATTCGAGTATTGCAATTACTGAATGATAGGTCTGGGAACCTGTCTAAATTGTAGATAGACGGGTGTTATTTAGTACGGATCGTGAGCCATTTTGTAAACTACCGACCGGAAAACATCTTTTTAGTTCATAATTTTCTAAGCTTTGATTCAGAAGGCTATGTTAGAGGTTGCAGAAATATCCACAGCTACTTCTGAACAATTGGTGATCCAATTATTGTTCCTAAATTACCTATCAATCACCCTGGGCTCCCATTGTCTCATTAAAAACACTAATGGTTGCGCTATTTGCATAGCTCACCATCAGTTTGTCTCACAGACACTTGGATCAAAACTTTTCTCTTCTAATTATTATTCTAGAAGACGTTTCACTGTAAACGTCCCGCTTTCCACTCAGATAACTATATAAGAAGATTGAAAAACGATAAGAATCTACCGTCTGATTGTATTTTCTAGTCTTCGAATCATTATGTTAGGTGTTCTGCATCTTTTGTATGACTGATCATTTGAGAATTAGCTTACTAACTTTATAAAGCAGACTTATATTGAGATTTCGTGTGCAATCTAAGATTCAACCGCGCACGAATAACTGAAAAAATCTGGCAATTCATGTTCGGGATATCATAGACAGTTGCGTCTTTTTTTCTCGTTATACACGCCAAGGATAAAAAAAAAAGCAACCATCACAACGAACAATGGTCATTCTCGTTCAAGATGACTTGAGTTGACTTTTTCAATGAGAGCGATCTAACTCTATTCCCGAAGATTAATCTGTCATTCTGATACCATATATGACACTGCCGAGTAACTAGTTTTTTTTTTTAAAAGAACAGAAAATAAACAAAATCTAATCTCTTGCTTTCTTTTTTTTTGTCTTTTATTATACGAGCCACCGGCACAATCGTTTGACGTTAGCACGTCGAAATTTGAACCTTTCTAGATGGTTATTTGTGAAAAGGTCAAAACATGACAAAGTCTCAAATGATGATCCATAGTCTACAGCGATTTCTTTGATGCTGTTACACTATCTAATATCTAAATTGATTAGCATGACATACTTGATTGCTGCACTTGATTTTCTTTTCGACTTACTCTAAGAAGACCCTAATATCATTTGGTGATGAATCAATAATAGTTTAGGGCTGTTTTTACTACTGCTGGAGTTGTCCCAATCGCTGTAGTCCAGGAAAGGAATTTCGTCGGGCACTCCTTCCCCTCAGATTAAGTACCCAAGAGTGTGGTTTTTCGGAAGAAGTGACCGAGCATAAGTTTCATCCAAAACCTTCTTGAGATAACTGTTAGTTCAGTGTGATAAATTGGTGTGATATAATCGTGACTACACAATGCGTTAGCATATTTGCACTGCTCCCTTTTTCGAATGTATTTTATGGCATATTGAGCTCTTGGTTATTCAAACAGTTGCACCTCTCGCGTATTCCCCGGTAGCAAGCGCTCCTACCTTTGGACGCTTTTAGCTTGTGTTTAATTATTGCAGCCTGACGAAAATATTGGAGTGAGAGTGCCTGAGAGGAGTGCCGGACGAAATTCTCTTTCGGGAACAATGAACCAGGCCATGTACATTGACGTTTTGGCAACGAATTTATTGCAATTCTTGAGGAATAACAATGTACGATACTATTTGTTTTAAGAGGAAGTTATAAAAGCCAATGGTGACCACACAGGCTATTAAACTTTCTCCCAGAAAAAAAAGTCTAGGTGCAGTTGAGTAAATTCTGAAGCTCATAATAACACAGTGTTATCTTTTTCGCGCTTTTATTATTGTAAGCTGTCTTTACGACCCTTACAGAAAACGAGTATAAGCGCCATATATTCCAGGAGGATGGGGCAACGTGTCATACTTGTGCATCTGCAAGGCAAATGGAAAAGCAAGTATCACGTCTCTGTCTTTCTATATTGTCCTGCACAGAGCTCCGATCTTAATCCAATCGAGAGTCTTCAGAGTTACCTTGAACGACGTAGAGAAGCGCATACATCTCGCCTCAGGACAATCGCCTCCATGACTATTCAAGCTCTGAAACCCTGTAGCTCAGGTAGGTAGCATTGTGTTGAACAACTCTGATTACTCATATGCTAGTGATAGATCGTCAGCAATATTGCCTCCATCATGGCTACGTCGGTGTTATGCAAAACCTCACGGCCGATCAATGAAGGTACATTTTTGGACAGCCAGTTTAACAAGCGTAACACAACCATTGTCATTGCTGTTTCAGACAGGAGACCAGGGCTCATACAAGTTGTAGTTATGGCGCAGGTCAACCTTTATGAAACCCTAACAGGACGATTGCAAATACAAAATTGATAAATGATGTCGAATGCTTCTGTGTCTCTTCTTTATTGCTGTGCAATGGGACATTATGACGCAAACAAGTAGCTCCTGTCAAACGTAATCTTTTTTATTGCGCTTGTCTCACATTCCTAATATGTTCGACAGATATAGTGCCAATGATTCTACAGATTCCATTGTACAAGAAAAGACCCATTCAAGTCTCAACTTTGAACGCTTTCCTGCGATATCCGTACAATCTACGTGCGCGAAAGCCATAGGACGGTACAGTCAATAGAAAGCACATCAGATACATCAGCCCTTCAAATCTGATAAAGCATAATCTAACTTTAAGAAAGCTGTTCAAGATGTCATGAAGGCAAGGACTAATAGGGCATTACAAGCCGTGGTCGGAAGATTTGGAGATGAGTGATCTTCAACATCTTCGTTGGAGCTGTTTTCTCTATGGTTGTGTATCATTAACGAACGGTCTCTTGCTTCACACGCCTATTTTCTTGTACAAGATGAGAGTTCAGGCACTCAGCGTGAGAGTGGAACGGAAAAACGGCCTGGAGATGTGCATAAGCGTGATAATGCAGCTAAAGGATAGGAAACTGATACACGATATAGTAGAAGAAAATGAGCGGAGCTAAGAGAAAGATGTTTACCCTAAACCACTTGCTGAGGAGGGCTTCAGATAATTAACAACCAAGAAGTCTTTTAAAAACAAATGCATCTAAAGCTATTGGCTATGCATTGCCACCTGTAATCCAAGAGAATGATGAAAGAGAAACCGGGTGCCATGTTCAATAATGAGACTAGTGGGATAACGACTACATGAGAGATATTATATCGCATAGAGAAGCACAGAACGAGTGTAAAGACAGCGGTAAAAAAAAAAAAAAAGTTCTCGATTGCACAAAAAAGCAGCGGACGAACACAACATGTACAGGGAAGCGAGGACACACCAACCAAAGTTGGATATATGTGCCTAAGATGTATACACGGTCCACAAAAATGTCAAAAGGTTAATTGAATGTACGCAAGTCAGATTGGGGTAGATTTCGGTTGGAGCAGTAAAAATTGGATAGTCAGGTAAGGGTCATTGCTTGAAAGGCAGATCAAGGGATGCCATTGGACAGCTGTTCCTGTGGCGAAGCCAAGATTAGGTTTTTCTCTCCACTAAACATTTAATCTCAGATAACAGGTAGGACTGAGCCAAGCAGACTACACCTCAAACATCATACGTTGCCCAGAAAGGTGTAACTAAGACCTATGGTTTTGCCTTTTAGCGTTATTACCCGCGGGGCGAACTCTAACCAACTTTGGGCGAGAGTAAGTATTGCTATACCCTGAAGACAAAAAAATCAACCTCCGTCCCAGGAAAAGCATAGGATCTTTTGTCGAGCCAAGTCAATGGCTCCTACTGTTTATCCTCTGTGGGCAACAATAGAAAGTGTGGCGCGCTATGTAGCCCAACAGTGGATATGTTTATAGCATGTCTTGATAAAGCAATTGGGGTAAAAAAGGGAACCGAGATCGGAAGATCCCCCAGCGCTTTTTAAAGAGAGGGCATGTGTCACTTTTTTTGGGGGGCAGAGCATAGACAGGATCCCAGATCCCATGAAACAAAAAACTTATATAGGTCAATGGTAGCCTTTTTTTTTTTTTCCTTCTTTTTTTTCTCTGTTTTCTTATCTTTCTTCTCATGGAACACGTCGTTGTGCTTGGTACGTAGCTTCCATCACACAGGACCCACACTAAGAAGAAAAAAAAAGGTGCTGGCGTTACTGGATTAACCACTGCGGTCACTTTGTTGAGAAACGGGTACAAGGATGTCGTTGTGGTGGCCAAACATTCACCTGGAGACATGTCCTCTGAGTACACTTCTCCGTGGGCCGGAGCTTCCATTTTAAGTTTTGCTACATCCAAGGATAAGCGCCTACAAGGTAAGTCGAGCATTGCTCGAAGCGTCATTCCTGACTCACGCGTCTCTCTGGAGCTAGAGATCGATCGTGATACATTGAAGGAATTTGCTTACCTGCACGCCAACGTTCCCGAGGCTGCTGTGATGTACTGCCCCGGCATAACCTATGAGGACGAACCTGACGCGCCTGGTGAGGATTCGATGTGGGTTCGCGATCTTTACAACGAGGTAAGAGGCGCAAAGCAAAAAAAAGAGAAGGAGTCTGTTCATCAATGGCTGTAGTTTCAAGAAATACCAAAGGCAGAGCTTCCTTCCGGCGCTGCACTAGGCTATCGCTTTTCGACCTGTAGGTGTCCTGGGTTTTCTCACACGTTGGAATGACTCACTTAAATCTTGGGACCTTTGGATTTCATACTCAGTCACTACGAGTGTGCCTAAGTATCTTGTTTGGCTGATCGGCCAGCTGACGGTACTAGGAGGCCGCATGGAGAGAGCCGAGTTCAATAGCTTGGATGAAGTGATGTTAAAGTACAAAAACGCTACGACGATTGTCAATTGTACTGGCATGGGGTCGCTCAAGCTGTCAGACGTCCAAGATAAGTCTTTGTATCCTGTCCGAGGCCAGACAATCCTCGTCTATGCTCCGCACGTCAAACAGCAGTACTATCGCTCTGGTAAGGCTCCTTACCACTTGTTTGTTGTTTTAAAAAAAGATGTAGGCAGCGATTACTTTACCTATATTATCCCACGGGGAGATGGCAATGTGATTTGTGGTGGTACCATGGATACTGTGAACCGCGATCCTGTTCCCGACTACAAATTGATAAAACCAATCCTGAAGCGTTGCTATGAACTGTACCCTGGTATTACTCATGGAAAAGGCCCAGACGCTTTCGATATTGTCTCCATCAACGTCGGCTTTCGACCCGGTCGCAAGGATGGCATTCGTATCGAAAAGGAGATTCGACGTTCGTATTATCCTATCGCATAGATACCGTGTGGCTGACCGTGAGAAATCATTAATAGGTTGTTCTGATGGAAGAAAGGTTGTTGTCTGTCACAACTATGGTCATGGATCCCATGGTTATCAGTCCAGCTGGGGTGCCAGCGCTAGGGTGTTGAAGCTGCTAAACGACAAGACCGAAAAGTTTTCCAAGCTGTAGATACCTCGATGTACTTTATAGATAATGATAAACCGCCCCCAGAGTTTCGCTTGACGGAACACTTTTTTTTTCACTAAAATGGGCAGCGTATTGCCCAGGGATGCTGGATCTCATGTTTGAGTTTCTTAAAAAAAATCGCTCTTGACGACCCTGCATAAGACAACAGTACGACATGTACTGCACCAGCTTATCTTCCCGTTTCAAACGATGCACATATGTTTGTATGTAACCAACTGTCTTTTTTTTTTAAAAAAAAAAAAAAAAACTCCTCGCCAGCAAAGTCAGTGCCTGTATCCATACAGGCAAAATAGGAAAGAGGCGTTGATCGAAAGAATAAACAGCGTGGTACATAGCTGCTGTCTATCTCATTTTAGGTTAAACTTTCAACGGAGAAAGATCAATTCAACCCCGCCGTCATGCTCAAGAGGAACGGATCGCTACCTCTGATCAAGTTCTCATTGTTCTCACATGCCACCTTTTTAGCGTTAGGTTTATTCCTGCACTAATACTACTACGGAAAGAAAACGACATCGATAGAACGAACGACTGCTGTGCAATGCATCATTTTCTTTGTTTGCTTGTTCGTCTTGACACCTATCAGGTTATTTACAACGAATTGAGAGATACCGGAGCGTCAAAGATCCCAGTACCAACTACAGTAACAATGCAAGGACCTCCAGTGTCTGGATGAATGGCATTGCTCTCTCTATGTCCTTTATTTGGCGCTTATGGTCCAAATCGGTTTGGTTGTAATTATTAGTCGCGGTATCGCTAATGTTCATTTATTGCAGTAGCATCGCATGCATTTCTTTCCCAAAATAGTAGCTTGTTAACGTCTTCGTGCAGTGCTTAATATGATATCAGCCTCTGCGGGATCGATGCATCTATCTCTGTGGTGCGATTCGTAGGCAGGAGGTGGTGGAAGAGACTCTGATGCGCTGTCTGAGGTAAATGGATTGGTGGAATGGGATGGTACGTAGACCGCTGGTAGATTATGTTGTGAGTGAGTACCACCGTCTCTTAACGACATCGCAACCTACCTTGTGGATTCGTACGACGTGATGACGACGGCAGTGGGGCAGCAGCTATGTAGAAACGCACAGTCAGACAAAAAAAAACAGCCTCCTTTTCACGTTCTACGTACGTGGGGAGGGTGTTGGTGGAAGAGGTCGTGTTCGAGCGTTCACTGGAGGGGATACTGACACGTTTGACAGGTAAGTTCGTGCCACCATGAGCCATGCAAACTTACTGCGTGGGTTGGTACGTGTGATGGTTAATCTTGGTGAATGAGGCGCAGCGGAGACATGCAAGGAAATTCTGAGAATGTAGGTTCATTATGAATGTCAATGGGTACATTTTTCGTATGACTTACGAGCGACTGCCTCCTGCTTGGTAGGATGTGATTGTTGGGCCACGCTCTCGATTGGCACACATTGCGGCTACTTTGGTGCAGTAAGATGTGGCTCTCTGAATCGTATTTGATATATCTGCTTCCATGCTGACAAAAGGATTATTCCGATCATCGTAACTTAAAGCTACAGGGAGGAGGAGGACTTAGAATTTTTTTGTTGTTATTTTTTTTTTTTTTTTAGTACCTGGCCTTGGTGGACCACGGCCTATCCATAAATAAATCAGTATTTTTTTTTTCTTTTTTGGAGCAGTCAATATATCCTACGTAATGTGCCTGTACAGCGCCATTCGTTTGATGAATACTGCTGTTGTCGAGTTTTACTTTGTTTCTGCCTCGCAAGTTCTTGGCGCCACAAAGCTAGTTCTTCCCGCACAGCCAAGCACTTCTTGGCGTTCTACAAGGATACGGCGTTCATTCCAGTACTTGGAATATAAAGTAAACACTACTTACAGGTGTGTGCTTTGTCTTTTTATTTGACAGTGCATAGGTCAGTGCCGTGGATCGTGTTGCGGAGTTGGAGCGTACCTGTGTCGAAGGACGAGGTGGAAATGCAGGCGCTGAATCGCTGCTGTCTGATGGTATGGCGGAAGGATCGGACATGGTTAATAAAGCTTCGAATGCCATGTCAATGTCGCCATGTCCATGAGCGAGTACGTCTTCGATGACGGTGCGATCAAGGTTGGGGAATGCTTCTGCAAGTGTTTGAATTTTCCGGTCGTCGACCATATCAAGGGAAAAGTGTAACGCGGTTGGACCAAATTCGGTCCCTTTTTGTTTCTTCTTGTGCTGCAATTGTGCGTCACCAAGGAGCGACCTGGTATCTTGCTACTCAGCAACAGTACATGATACTCTGTCCTACACTGCAATTGAACTTTTTTTTTCTTTTTCCAACGCATTGGCCTCTTCTGCTTCGTCGATAAAAGACATCGACACGACATCCGAAACGGAATAAATTCTTCCAATGTAGGCTGACCCTTAAATTTTTGGTATGGCACGGATTGCTCAACGTAGAGATGACTCCTCTACTAAAAAAGCCATCACCACCTTGGTCTAATTGGCCAGAAAATTGAAAATCACTGCATTTGATTGGTATGACAAACCTACGCACTTTATTTTTGGTACAGGAGTTCCCGAATTAGATTTCGCTTCTTTTTTGTACCTGGGATGCCAAGAACTGCTCTGAAGACATTCGATTTAAATGAAGCGTTATTCGCTTGGAAAATACATCATCCTACCTGAAAGGAAGCGGCAATCCGTTCGGAAAAGCGGTAATGGTTTTTATTCGTTGGGACATTACCTTTTTGTGTATCACTTGTGAAAGATTGCATTTATTTCATCAAAATAAAAAGTTAAAGGTGGGAAAAATTGCGTTCCTAAGTTTCTTTTCAATAGAAGCACCTAATAAACCTTGGAGACCAATCTGACGAAGCCGTTGTATGATCGAACCTCCCCCCGTACGTACTGTTGCGTAGGCAAGCTAGCGCTCTATGGGGGAGGGGAGCCCTTCACCCTAGCCTTGCTGGCGTAGAAACACACACCAGCTTCTCTGTAAATTGGAAGCAAAAGCATGCTACACCAGCGAAAGTGCTACGGAGTGGGCGCAAGCAAAACCACGAGAGATAAAGTAGTCAATCAAGATAGAACGTTACCATCTACTTGTTTTTGGCAGACGAAGCGCAGTGGCTGATCATACAATCCTTGGAGTGTGCAAAGTAATAAAAGGACAGTTCGATTTAATTACCAGAACCAGGGCGCTTAATTTTTATTCTACTACCCGTTGCCCCCCTTGTCATGTCTGTTAATCACATTACGGATTCGCCCTTACTGCATTATGCTGCAGCAAATGCATCCGTAATTGCTTGTTCCGCTAGACCCTTGCTTCCCCAGACCAAACGAATCCTCATGATTGTGGTCCATACAGCTGAACAGCCAGGTCATATTGAAAGGGAGTGCTTACGATGCAAAACTAAAAAGAGAGCGAGAGAGAGAGGACGCCCCTCCAGGAGGAGCAGTTTCTGAAGTTATAAAAATCACCGATTCAGATGAAATGGTGCCAACTGTATCCTACCCTTATGCGTTTTCAACTCTTCTCTATTGGTGTCCTGGCTTTACTTGCTTCTGTGGTTGTGGCAAGACAAGAAATTGAAAGTGATCCAGACGAAATTGATTACTATCGTAAGTCTAAGTTGACCAGCCCTTGTGCAAAAACTGAAACGTCAATGTATAGATTGTCATGTCTTCCCGCTGAAGACCTGTCAGCAGACGTGTCCAGTAGGAGACCTCGCTGTTAGTTTTTCAAAGTGTATACGAGGATCGGAAGATTATGAGTGTTGTGAACTCACGTGTTGTCGCGCCAGCGGTTTCGAAGCTTAATTTCAACGTAAAAAAAAAGAAAAAACATAGCATCATGAAAAATAATAAACCATCCTGTAATGCAGTTCCTTTATATCAAATCCTTTTTATCCATAGCGCAAGCCGGTATAGAGCCCAATTAAGAAGGTTGATTTAAACTGCAAATTGCGTGTTAAAAACCCAACCAGCATTTGCCACTTTGAATGGATATCTCGTTTGGTGACCCGTCCATCCTTATCCACATCCAGCTGTTCACGGTAACCTCCTTCGATACGGTCCCAATGGACTGTAATATAGCCTTTGGAAGACATGTACTAGTGGTTCATGTTAGTTGCTGCCTGTCTACTTGGGGATCCACTTACCTGCAAACAGACAAAGCCTACGCCCACCGCCAAAGCAAATAACTTGCCTACCTTCTTGATCAGATAGCCCGTACAGAAGCCAAGAAAGGTGCCAAACGTCATTTCGCCTTTATGCAAAAAAGGCTTTCCCGCAGGCGCTTTTTTCTTGATCGCTTCGTCGACACCATCTATCACCTCACCAAGAGCCGTCTGCGCTCTCTGGCCATGAAAATCCTGACACGCGACAGGCTGTTTGAAAAACACTGAACCAACGCTACCCATGGCAGCCAACGCAAAGATTTTGGAAGAATCCGGTGTCGACTGGCACCCTAGTCTGCTTACTACGGCTTTGGGGTTTACTCCCACTAGAACGGTGCTGCTACTTACCACGCGAAGGCGTTGCAGCGCTGGCACGCGAATGCAGGGATACGGTGCGTCCAGTCGATCGCATACACCACGGTCGGGCGGCGGAAGTAAGTCGGATGCTGGCACGTAACATGACCAAAAAGGAAAAAAGTCAAGTCGACTTGCATGAGGGCGAGGGTTTCTACTTTTATTCCGCTTTGCATGGAAAATCTCCGGAGTCTAAATATTTAGCCGTTTCCTGGAGAGGATGTGTTGTCCCCATTGTCCCGTCGATCCATTCATTTCTTTTTAGAAGAAAAAGAAGACTTGAGGTTTTGACTACAGTATGGCGCATGTCATGCTAATCATTTGACTGGAATCTCCCGCAGATGCTAACGTAGAGTATATGCGCGGTCCAATTGCAAACAGTACGGCATCATTTTCTATTTGCTTGATATGTAAGATGCGGGGTCCAGAACTGCACAACCGTCCGGACATAGTTGACATTTGATAGGTTGGTCTAGATGTATACATTACTTTCCACCTTGCCTTCCCCCTTTTTGACAGGGTCTGATCTTCGTCATTGACGGAAGGAACAATGTACTTATCCCAATGATTTTCCCTCTCCTAAAAGTCACTAAAGAAATTAACCGAGATCGTATTTATTAATGCAGGAAAGACAACAAACAAGACATAAGACGGGGTGGGCAGGTAAAAAAAGGAAGAAATCAAGATTTTCCTGTGGAGGTGTTCGTATACAGTTTCGCAATGAGACCTTCGGCAAACTCTCTGCCTTGAACAAAAGATACCGTCTCCTCCGTCCTAGTCGAACAATGTGAGTAAAGAAAAAACAATTTTGTTTTCGTTTTACCTTGACACAAGTTCTTTGAGCAGTGGAGCGCAAAGCTCGTGAGGGTTGTTTGAAATGTTGACATGATCTCTTGCTATACCGTAGCGCTTCCAATTGACTGCGTTTGCTACGTCTGTAGACACATGGACCGCATCGAATGCTTCATCCGGAAGCACCTACGTCTTATTGGTATGGCCACTTTCGATAAATTCATATTTACCTTTAAAATCAACATGGGAGAAAGTCTTGCAAAGATGATCCGTGCCTTCTCCTGTTCTGAACTCTCTGAAAGAAGAGAGTTCGTTAACCTCCGGAAACAAACGTATTAGCCTTCCACCTGGACATCTATGTGTGTCGCTTACTTTGGTTGCGTCTTCATGATGTGTAAACAATGTTCGATGACAACCCAAATGAAGTGCTTTTGCTGTGCAACGATGGGAGCAAAGGCGCGCCAAACAGGAATATATAAATTATCCGCTGGAGACGCATATGTTTTATAGACCAACAAACGAAGGCTGTCTTGTAAAACCTCAGGCGAAACCTTGGCATGCTCAGCAAAAGAATAGCGGACATGTAGGACTTACTTTGCTTCCCCAAAGATGGAGAACGGATAGAAGTTCCATGACAAAAGCTTCTGTTTCTGTAATGGATCATAGGTTAATAAATAAAAGAAGAGTAACGGTGTTTCTAGTGTTTACCATGCGTTTCTAGGGTGGGGGGTTCATCGTGAATGCTAACGATATCCTTTGGCGAGGCATCACGGACAAACATCATACTTTTAAACTGCTGAATAAAGCTTCTGCGTTTCCTGAAATCCCTGTGCGTAGTGTCAGCTTTTAGAGAGATGAAGATACCCCAGTACCTGACCAGGTCGATGTATAACAGGATGCCATCATTTACCCAGTGATCCACCAAGAGTGCTTTCCCTAGCAAGGCTTTGCAGTACTGGTTTGCGCGAGGATCCTTGCTGTACGCCATTCCCATTAACCGCAGGATCAGGGTTGGGAGATCTATCAAGTCAGGGATGAATAGTTCTTGGTTTTTTTTAACTTACGTAGTATCGGCATCCATTGAATCAGTGTTTCGCACGCTGCATCGTTGCTGACAACGTATTGTAACAAACCTTCCGTGACAATGTGGCTATCGTAAAAGATATGAGTACCAGGCGATGTGTAGGTAGCGATGACACTTGCATGACTGTCGGCTGGTTTTCAGCATGCTGCGCCATTTCTTTGAGGATAGCTACGCTCAATGTTTTTGCATCGTCTGTCCGTTCGATAGCGGCAATCAGTTTTGGGATTGCTTCCGAGGGTGCTTTCATGGCATGTTGCAGCACTGTCTGTACTGCTTGTGTTTTTTCTGCTGGTTTGAAATCGTCGTTGTACCATGCGAGACACATCAACCTCTCCATCGCCAGCGTAGAGAGTGGGTCGGGTGGAATTAAGCTCGGTGTAAATAGAATCATACAGGGTATCAGCTCGCTTCCTAACGACAGATGCGGTGTGCACAGCTTTCCATATCTTGTAAGAAAGAGATGTTTGGCGGTAGTGGATCTCTTACCAGTATCCTCGTCGCTTCTTTCAGCAGCTGTTTCTCTTCATCATCTGTGTCCTTTATGCCGGTCTGGAGCCAATTGTCTCGTGTGATACATGCTAAGCTGACCAGTTTTGCGTAGTTGAAAAGCCAATCGCCCTAAATAGGAAAAAGAAAGAGGTCGGTTTTCTGTCTTCTCGGATAAAGGCGTACTTTAGGTCTGAGGATGGCTAAACGTTTTTTACTCGTCAGCTGTTTCTGTGATAGCACTTGTTTTGCGGTAAGGATGCCTCGTACATGGTTCCAGGCCGACCCTACAGCGTGACAAATGTCTACCAAATGATGTCTATCAACATTCAACACGCGGTAAATGGCTCTTACCATAGTCACGTTGATCCAGCCCCTTTTGAGCCATAGAGACGAACAAATCAAGTTCTTTCCAGGCAGCTTTCTGTACAAGATCCATTTCTTGACGCCACTAAAGCAGCATGGTTACACTTCCAAAAAGAGGGCAAAAAGTGAGGATGCACGAACCTGCTGCATTGTTTTCAGTGTGTTCTGTACATGACTCCATAGGTGCTTCATTGGCATGAGCAATTGGTCATCTAGGACGTCTATTTCTTCTACAAGCGTTTTTTTGTGAGGGTCTTTGTCCGTATCACTTTTTTTATTCGTCAAGGCCGATGCTGCGTAACCAGAGCAAGCAAGGACAACCTCACATGCTGTACATGCTATCAATGTAGGTTGATCACTGGCAAAGAATAAGCATAACGCGACGCGCATTCTGATCTGGCTTACCCGTATCGATCGACAATCTCGGCCATTGCTGGGATTAGACTTGCCACGATGCCTACGTGTGACGAAGACAGATCTTCGTCGCTGGACCATTTTGAAATAATAAACTGCAGGAAGACAGAGGCCGCCAGCTGCCTTCGTTTGTCATTGATTGCGCGTAGCTCGTGATCGATCAGGTCGCAAAACGCAGATCGGTGGCGTGAATGCAAGAGTAGCATGCGTGCTAGCTGCATGGCTGGTTTGCTTAGCTTTTCTTCGCGCTTGAGAAACTACAGATAGTCGCATGTTGAGCTGTGCGAGAAACGCGTGAAGGGCCACCTGCCTTTTCCTTCAGAGGTTCGTAGATATGCATCCAACGACGACGGTCTGGCGTACCGTCGACGGTTACGTAGTTTTCCAGAGACAGCCAGGCTTTGATAATTAAACTTTCTGAAGCGGGTTTGTGCTGGCTGATCCATTCCTGCATGGTGTCTTCGAGGACATGGTCTCGTACATGGAGAAGAACATGCATGGCTTTCCCGAGCAAAAGCTCAGGCTCCTGCTGCTGCTGTTCCTCCTCCTGCAGTTGTTGGGGGTGTGTGGCGCGTAGATCGAATCGGCTATGCAGGTTGGATTCGTCATCGCCTTGGTCCTTGGGAAGAATTAACATGAGCACACTTTATTTCTGTCAATTCCCCAGAATGCGACTCGGAGTGGCAAAATGTATAAAATGGTCACTGAAACGAGCCCTTTATTTTTTTTTCTTTCGCTGCAAGTGGATAGCATGTTTACGTTCCCTCGTGATATCAAAGAATGGGAAACAATGTTGTTAAATAAGACGATTATTGACGACGACGATCAAGTAGAAGAAAGAGAAGATGTAAATAAGCGGTCTTTATGGACGAGGAAGCAGAGCAGTAACCTTTCGTTTGTAGGTTATCCCTAAAAGTGTGTTGATGAGGCCTTATCGTCTTTGCCGTCCTGGTGCCCATATGACAAGAGACTTTGTGCCAAACCGATTGAACATTATTCTCGACAATGCAAACAAAGTAACTAGTGTGTACTATGGTTAGAGAGGGAGGAAGGGTTCAGCCGAATAGCCGTCGTTGAACTTGGTTTGAATTGTTTCCCTTTTTCATTGCAAAACCCGAAAGAATTAATTCCGGTGTTTGAAATGCAGTATTAAAGCACGCTGAAAACACGTCTTTTTTTGCTTTACACCTTTTAAACTTTAACATGATGTTCCAACCTCCACAAGATCTTGACGAATGGAAAGCAAAGTTGATGGGAAAATATATCCTTGAAGATGAAGAAGAGCTTGAAATTGCCGTAGAAGCAGAGAACGTAAGTACTGTCCGGGCAAAGGAAACCGTTGACTCAACATGCACCTAGATCGTGCGCGTTAGCGAGCTTCCAAAACCAAACCGTGTCCTGGGAGAAAACATGCCAATGACTATGGATTACCATTTCAACCGACTCAATGTTATCTATGACGAAAACAAAGTAGTGACACAGGTCTATTATGCTTAATTACAATCAAAACAATAAAAAAGGCACTACCCGATCTGTGCTGACAGCTGTCCAGCCAATCGGAATGAAACCGTACAGAAAAAAAAAAAGCAGCGCTCGGTCCTCTACCCCAAATGGCCACACATCTGAAGAATCGAAGATTTCTTTAGATGAAAATTTCATCCAGAGGCGTCACATCATGGCGCGATTGTTGCCTAAAAACTGCGAGAAAACATGCTCCCATAATGTTTTCTTTTGAAACCAATGGACCAAATGTCACTGGAGGGACGCTTTCCTAACATAGTCTATTCTATTGATCTGAGTTCTTGAATGATTGTCACAGAATGCCTAGATTCTGTGATCTACCATAGACCATGACGGGCATCATGTGTGCTGCCAACGGCCTATGCGGTGGTTGGTGTCAGGCTGTGATGCACGAGGACACACTACCAATGCAACCATACTGTTTACCATGGTGATTTAACTTGCGTACCCGCGCTTTGTTTCCCTAAATCAACTCAGTACTCCGCAGTCGAATGACGTCTGGGTTCAAACAGTGGCATGCACCCTATGTGTAAGTAACAGGGTCGTCATGGAATGGGTCACCCCATTCCCGTTGTTATAGTGAACCTTCCGACGAGTTTCTGTACGGGTGACCGTATGGCTCGTCCGCAGAAATGAGCTTTTTGTAGCAAAAACGATCACTTTGACCAATTCTGAAGGATGGAATTTAGAGGTAGAGGGTGCTGTACATTCTTTAACGCCGTATCATTCGTAACGACCATGCTCGAATAAACAAGGATGATGAACGTATTTTTTCTTTTCCCTTTTTTTTTTTTTTTTTTTTTTTTTTTTTTTTTAACTCCTTGTTTTCGTATTCTTCAGTATTCATGCACATCTTTCGTATTTTGGCTGCTGCTGTGACAT
>JNEV01001110.1:0-57951 GCA_000697495.1 Saksenaea oblongispora B3353 | reverse complement strand
ATAGTTTTTTTTTTTTTTCCTTTTTTTTTTTTTTTTTTTTTTTTTTTTGCATCGAATGTTACCTAGTGATAACAAGTGGTGGTGAGCAATAGTGTTTGCCATAAGAAGGAGGGGGTGTGATTTCATGGTGGGTTGCTTTCGAGGCAAACCCCTGGCGACCCTATCGTATGCAAGTTACACAGCCTTAGAGCGCGAAGGGCTCCCCCAGTTTCTCAACCTCCTTTGTGCCCTTTAGACATCGACACCCTTGTTTTAATGACCCTAGCAGTGAAGATGATGTCTTTTGGAAAGAAAAGTGAAGAGGTGGCGAGGAGATGGTGAAGGGTTTGCGACAGTATGTTCGCTTGTGACTTGATCCATGTCCCATTAATCGTTGTATGACCAGAACAATGAAAAAAAGTAAGCTAATTAAGAAAGATTATAAATTCGGGAACGTCTGTTTCTTTTTTTTTTTTTTTTTTTCACTCCTTGTTTTCGTATTCTTCAGTATTCATGCACATCTTTCGTATTTTGGCTGCTGCTGTGACATTGTCTTGTCTTGCGGCCGCAGAAAAGAACAAATATTGTGAAGGGGATTTTGCCTCTACCAAGAAAAATTGCGCCAAATTTGATCTTGGTTCGCTTAGGCAATCGACCTGTTCGAACATGGATATCAAAGTGACAAACCACACGACGTGAGTTTGATAAAACAGCTAGAAGATAAATTTAACCAATCAATGATCTGGCTTTAATCAGGTTTTACGATATCTCGAAATTACCAGATCAGACCATCGATGCACACGCAGCAAAGATGGCACAACTGATTACCAACGTGTACGAATAGCCATGGAAAAAGGGGGGACGTCTTTTAACTGCATTGTGATTTCTAGGTTTGAAAATGGGGATACAAAAATGGGTTACGCTGTAAGTATTAGTGTAGAATACGGGTAATAACCACTTAACCTGTTTTAAGGCTGTTCAAAAATTAGGTGATTGTCGAGGTTACACATGGTAAGGTTAACAACGCAAAGGGATTGCTTAAACAACGCAAAGGGATTGCTTAAACATTATATTTCTCTTTTTCTATTCTCAAGCGGCTACATTGGCTTCACAACTGGTACCAATGATGCAAAGACGGTGGTTGAAGAATACACACGTCGTCAGCCTACAGCCAAGCTGGGAGCGTACCTTCCGGAACTCGACCGGTTGAGCCAACTGGAATTTGACGATCCGAAACGAGATGATACCAGTCATCTTAACGGGTATCCAGAGGCATGGCGAAAAGCGGCATGCGAAGATCCTGAATTTGTCAAGACCCAGTTAGACGTGGGCCAAGCAATGTATCTTCGGCCCGCATTGAAGTACTCTGCAAGTGTTGGTGTTCATTCGAACCTCGGCATATTTTTGTTTTATGGTACGTTTAGTAGGGCCACAACAGGAAGCTAATGCCTAGTGGATAGATACGATTATTCAGCATGGATGGCAGGTAAAGAAAAGCCGGCTCGTTAGATCCGGAATAACCTTTTATCCCTTTAGTACGTGGAGCCATTGATCAACCTTCCGAGAATTCTCGAGTTGACTGGACCAAAAACGACGAATGAAACGGAAAAGGAATACCTTACCCGATTTCTGACGACGCGCCGTCAGTTAGTTTGCTGCCACCCCAATCATGTCTGGTAAAGCCGTGTCTCTTTTTCGTTATTTTACTCAAGCGATCCTAGGAACGAATCTTCCGATCGTATGGTGGACTTGCAAACATTAGTGGATAATTGGGATCAGAATAAGGATCTGTTGTATCCTGTTCGTCTTGAAATCTTTGGTATAACGGTGAAAGGGACTGAGAGTATGGGTATGGATTATGATTCACGTCAATGTAAGAAGCTCTTGAAAACCGGCAAGAACCGAAAAACTACAGAACCGCATACTACGCGAACATAAACCAAAATAAAAGGTTGCATTTTAAACTAGAAAACATTGTTGTTTCCATGGACTACAATTGTCTCGTTGAATCGAATGAATTCAAGCGTGCTCCCAGTGGATCTCTACAGCTGCCACCCCGAATCTTCGGCCGTACCACCCTGCTAGAACTTTATGAAGATCATGGAGAGGCGTCTCTCTTTTTATTGCTCGATGTCCACGAAGTTTGGACGTTCAATACGCGTACATGGTAAAGAAAGAAAAAAAGAAAGGTAAGGTCACTGATCAATGGATCCAAGCAGCATCAGATGACCAATGAGAGAAAAGAGAGCTAAGCATCCATGTATGATCCTGAACTGCTGTCTGTCTCCCTGGGAAGGGTTGCACGAAGTACGACGTCAATAGAAACACCGTCTGTTCTTTTTTGGCAGGGACGGTAGGGCGAATGTTTTGGATCATTATCCAACAGGGCGCACAGATCCAATGATCGGGATTGTTTAGGTTGAGATGATCGAAGCATAGTAGAGTATGTATTAAGCAAATTGATCTTTTTATTCAACGAGAAGTACTGTCACGTTTGGATCCGGATCTTTCCAAGTAAAACACATCATTTGAAGCCAATGCAAAATAATAATTTTTTAACTGGCGCAAATCAGTTTTTCTTTTCCTTCTTTTTCTTGTTCCCGACTTTCTGGCTTTCTTTTTTCTCAATATACATGGAATATCGCTACCTTGGCAATTCAGGTCTTAAAATTAGTATACTATCATTAGGATCCTGGATAACGTTTGGTATGGATCGTATTTTTCTCGGTGAAAGAAAAGAAGACTGACTTAGCGTTTCATTTTTGGCAATTAGGTGGACAAATAACACCTGGTACGTTCATCGCATAGAGGCAATCACAAGGACAAACAAAAAAAAAAAAACTCGTAGAGCAGACAACGGAAATCGTGAAAACAGCATTAGAGCTTGGCATTAACCATTTTGACGTTGCCGAATCCCATGCAGGTAAGAAAACATGGTAGCGATGGTCGCGGTTTCATTCACCCATGGTTTCAATTTTTTTTTCTTTTGTTTTTTTCTTTTGGGCATTAGGTGGTCAAGCTGAAATTGACCTTGGTTTAGCATTGCGTAATCAGAAAGGATTGAGGCGATCGGATTTTGTGATTTCAACAAAAGTGTTTTGGGGAGGTAAAGGACCCAACGACCGAGGATTATCGAGAAAACATGTCTTTGAGGGAACAGTGGCCTGTTTGCAACGACTTCAGTTGGATTATGTCGATATTTTGTATGCCCAACGGCCAGGTGAGGGAAAGATTTTGCTAAAAACCAAAAGAAAAGGCTGAAGAAAAAAAAAAAAAAAGATCCAGATACACCAATGGAGGAAGTTGTGCGTGCATTTAATTGGTGTATCGACAAGGGTATGGCATTGTACTGGGCTACCAGTGAATGGCCAGCTCACATGATTATGGATGCCGTTAGTGTGGCAAGACGATTGCAAATGATATCACCTATTACAGAGGTCTTTTGTTGTTAAGGAATTTTTGTATGATTGCTTATATGTTCTTTATGTTTTCTAGTCTCCGCAGTACAATATGTTTAACCGCGAACGGGTAGAAAAGGAATATTTACCGTTGTACAAACAATTTAAACTAGGTGTCTGTGCCTGGTCGCCGTTGGCTTCTGGTAAGTGATCGGAAAAAAAAAGTGGGTGTTTTCGGTAACTAAGAGGCGGTGTTTTTAGGGTTGCTGACGGGCAAGTACAATGAAGGAGTGATTCCTCCTTATACTCGACTTGCTATTCAGGATCATCCTGTGATTAATCGTCTGAGGACGGGATTCTTTAGTGAGGAAGGGCGTCGAAAACTCGAAAAAGTAAAAACGATATGTGTAAGTAGAAAAAGGAAAGTGATGACGAATCACGTGTGGCTCATTTACCAAAAATGAACGATAGACAATTGCTCAGCGATTAGGGTGCACACCTGCTCAATTGGCTATTGCCTGGTGCTTGAAAAACCCCGATGTCACGTCAGTTATTATTGGTGCATCAACACCTGCACAAGCAAAAGAGAATATTCAGGCTCTGAAACTACGACATTTATTGACAGATGAAGTAGTGAATGACTTGGACAGGGTACATAAGTTTTGATTAATGAAATTAGACCCTAAACTTACCATTTTTGTTCTAGTTATTGGCAAACAAACCCGAACCCATTTTCGACTTTAGACAGTCCTAATCTTTCCTTTACAAATATGAAAAAAAAAAAGAAGTAAGGAAAAAAAAAAAAAAGATGGATAGTGCGTATACCAGTGTATTGTGGGTTGTTGTGTGTTTGATGCAAAAAGGACAATAAAAAACAATAAAAAAAAAGTTGATATATCAGGCTCTCTCGGTATCAAAGATAAAAAGATAAAAAAAAAAAAAAAAACGTTAAGGAATCACCAATAAAAAGAATATGAACATGAAGAGTATAGATAAGAAAAAGAAATGCATGATAGACAATAAATTATGATTTGCAGCGGAAGAAGAGAAAGAAAAAAAAATGGTAGCTTTGCTCGTAAAAGATAAAAAAAGAAAAAGAAAAGGTGTTACCAGTGTGGAGCTGCAGGAGCAGCAGAGGTGCTTAGGGAGGTGCGATGAGTACGTGGATTATTATTGTCATAGTAATCGGTCATGTTCGATCCAAAGTGGTGGATGGAAGGTTTATAGGGTTGTTGTTGTTGTGGCATAGTGTAAAAAGGTTGAGCGGTAATACTATGGCGGCGAACCTGATCATGACGTTCGGAAGATTGAGGTGGCGTGACAGGGGAGGAGATGGTTGGATTGTAAAGTGAGAAAGGTTGTTGAGCAGATGTGGAATCATACTGGTAGGACATGAAATTGGCGGGTGTATTCGGTGCAGAATCATCGGCGGTCATCGAAGAAAAAATAGAAGAAGCTCCACCACTATGTCTATTGGAATATTCGATCATGGGATTTGTATCCATTGATTGCGTATAGATCGGTTCGTACTGCGACGAGGGTCTATTTTCCGATAGCATATCATAACGTTGCGGTGATAGCTTATTTCTGGCATCATAAGATGGCGGAGTAGAGGATGAAACACATGTTGATGGATCCGATTTTTCTTCGTACGGCATACAGATCGTTCCTCCAGTCTGTTTATAGTACATATTGGATGAGATCATGGATGGTACAGAAGGAGTATGTGGTAACGGATGATTCGAGGTGGATGTAACTAATGCAGTGGACGACGAAGTGGTTGAAGAAGGAGGAACATCTAAATCATTTTTTTAAGAAAAAAGAAAGTGATTTGATGGTAACTTACTGTTATAAGAAGAATAGATATCATGCGGCGGCGGCGGAGGAGGTATGTATGTTGATGGGAAATAATAGTTTGGCATTGGTTGTGGGATTGGATTGGTATAAAAATAAACACCAGGATCATCAACAAATAAAGGATGTACATCTTCAGTAATTTTGAACTGTTCAGCTAATGCTTTAGCACGGGCAAAAGTAACCCTGTCAAAAAAGAAAGATTTAGTCGGAGTGATCGAAATTCTCAGTTTTTCTTACCAAACGCCCTTTAAATGCATAGCACCGACTTTAACGACAACTCGACCTTGTTCGTTTTTTAATATACCATCACGTTTTCCACGCGACATTCCTGTTACATTCAATAATTTGGTGCCATTGACCATATCATTGTCTATAAAAAAGTGTATAAGAAAAGATATATAGATACAACTATAGATATAAATACCTTGACGTCGAGCTACACAGATACCTCTTGCGTCGACTTGGTAACAAATTGTACCTTCATCTTCCCATAAAGAGGTTGTTAATTTTGGACGTTGTGGAGGAGTTGTCGTTGGAGAAGTAGAAGATAAAGATATAGTATCTCGATTTAATCTTGAAGGCATATAAGGTGAACGTATTCCGTAAGCATAAGCATTCGCGTAAGGATAATAAGTTTCAACTTGTTGCTTTGAATGAGCATATGGTGGTCGATCGGAATAAGGGTACATGACGATGAACAATAAAGAAGAAGAAAAAAGGTTTTGGGTTGTTATGGGGTCGGAATAAACAAAAAAAAAAAAGAGACTGGGGCGGAGAGAAATGAAATATAAATTATGTTAAAAAAACTTTCCCCTGGAATAAATGAAATTGAGGGCGGTCTTTTTTTTTACTTGTATTCTCCTTGAAAGTGTTTGTGCTTATGAGAGCAAATGACAAATCAAAGTCAGGTTAGGAAAAAGAAGAGGAGTTAAAAAAAAAAAAAGAAAAAGAAAAAGACGAATCGCGTTTAACCTCGGAAACAGTACCAATTTTTTAATAATTTTCATCCATTGATCGATGGTAGCTGAATTTTAATATGGTTACTCATCTTATAATAAAGATATCTCAGTATGAAACATATTCTCCCTTTAAGCACGTTTTTATCGGTAGTGAAAATGAAATTAGGAAATTCAGAAGGAGAGAAATAAGAAAACAATAGTAATAGAATGATAATACAAAGGTACACGAGTCTGTAGTTCGTTAATAAGACATCCCTTTTCTTTATATGGTGAGTACTTGTAATTGATAATATCCAAGAAAGGGAGGGAACTAAAACATCTGTGCACGATGTAAAAGCCTTCTATGTCTCAGATAGTGACGTAAATTAACTCAGATCAATCAAATTGTCAACTTCCGCCTTTTTATTTTTATTTTAGAATAAAAAGAAAAAATGATCGAATCCAAATTAGAAAATTCATTCTGTACATATTCAAATACATCCAATGGATTGCATCATTCAAAAGCTATTTTTTTTTCTCTTTTTTTTTTTTTTTTTTTTTTTTTTTTTTTTCTTTCTAAAGTTACACTGCAGTTCCAGGGTCTTATCATCACGATACTCTGATTGGTGATCACGCGATTACTTAAAGTGATCGATGTCATTCAAATACTTTTCCTTTTCTACTATTTTGATCCGTAAACCTTTCTCTTTTATCTGATCAATCAAAACAGCGATTCGGTTGCTTGACCGCGACATCTATACTAGACACGTGTATTCTAACATGTTCGGACAATGGCGCCAACGAATTTTATTGCTGGAATTCTGCCTATTGTAGTATGGCTTGCATCTTCTATTTTTGTTCTAAACTTCTGTCTATTTGCATTTTATGAATTGTATGGGAGTGAGAGAGTGAGAGATCATACGAGTACTTTCTCTTTTTCCTCTCTTTCTTTCTTTCTCTTTCTCTCTCTTTCCATTCTTTCTCATATGTGAGACTATTTTTGCATGATTATGTCTTATTACATTGTTCAGATGACTTGTTTTAATCCCATGTTTTGACTCCTCTATTAGAAAATTTATTCTTTCGTACATGGTTTCACATATCCTCTTTGGTTTCAGACACAAATTGATAAAAAGACATCATGTCGTACCTGCATAATGAATAATTATCCTCAATACATCGTAAAGAAGTAAACAAAAGTATATAAATCTTTTTTTTACCTTTTTTATTTATATTTTTGGTATGTACAATGATGTCAGTTATCTTATTTGACAGAAACACCAGTATTATCTTAAAACTTATTATATGAACTTAATATACTACCCCATCCAAAACAAAAAGAAATTCTGTAATTTGTTGAATAGCGGAACTTAATTTACTCCCCTCTTTTTTTTTTTTTTTTTTTCGTTGGGAAAAAATCTCTCTCTCTCCCCGACATTGAAAGGACCCTGTTTTCTAAGATGACAACACCATTTCTTATGTTTCAGTCCATAACAATGATTTAGAAGAACTTCCTACTAACCTTATCTGTGCACATGGAAAGTCGGTACCAACCGACTGGTTGTCTTCCTTTTTGCTATCCTACCTAATGGTATGTGCTTTTCTAATGAATTAGGAAAGACACACAGAGCATCTGAAAACGATAAACTTACTGACTTTTTAGTGAGGATAGTCATCATAAGGTTCAATTCTCGGTACTAGTCTATCTTTCTAGTTCTCACTCTCTGTCTCTCTCTCTCTTTTTTTTTTTTTTTTTTTTTTTTTTTTTTTCGTGGGGTGGGGTTTTGTTTACCCCCCGACTTATCTTCTAGACTGAAACGACATGAAACGACCTTTTGTTCTCGATCATTTCAATTTCTAATAACTCGTACCCTTATTTATTCTAACCCAGAGAAAAAAGACCAGAGCATACACTTCGATAGAATCTCGGGAATGTTGCTATTAACCGACTTCTATCATCCCACTGCCATCTTTCCAACTAACTCGCTTATCTCCTGTCTGCCGAGCTGTCATCAACATTTCATTGCATTGGTAAATTTTACCATTGCTCACTAAAAAAAACACGTTACAGCTTCATCAATCTCATTGGTCACCCAAACTTAATGAAGGAGACACACACATCATTCCCAGAAGTTTCAGTTGGGATCTGTGTCATGAGATGGTGTACAACGAATGAGTACAAAGTTTTCCTTTATGAACGAATGAATAGGAGTGAAATATCGATCATTGATCTGTAACATACCATTCTCCATTCTTTGCACGTGCAATTTATAACTATCTGTGCATACCCGCGCATACATGTGTGTGTCTGTGTGCAAAATAGGAGGAAGCGTGGGGAGAACGATCGCATGTTTATCATTTACCGCCACTTGGCCAGTTTGTGGGTTTTTTCATATATGAACATGTGTCAAGAAAAAGGAGTAACAATATTTAATCTCGTGGAAAAACTTTATCACAAGGGGTTGGGGCACTTATCGGGAATAGGTAGAGTAATAGCCTCTGGAAGCTTACTAAATACTTTTTTGCAATGCTGGGAATCATAATTCATATCCTCAGTACCATATACAGTGACATTTGCAACATTGAGATGAACTGCCACTTTTAGGTCCTTGTTTCTTTCCCAATCGTTCACTAAATCTTGCAAGTCGCTTTCTCGATCTGAAGACACATTCCTAACAACTAGTGTTATCATACGAACACCCAACTATATCCTTCGCTTTACCAAACGTCCCCAGGAAAACAGCAAACCAGCTGGCGCCGTGTCGTAATGAAACGCGTTAGATAGGATTTCTCCGACTCATGTGGTTTTCTAGGACCAGTGATTTGAAGGATCCTGGGTAAATTGATCTTCGGCTCAACATACTAATTGTCGCCACATCAACTCTACTGTTTCTCTCTTCTTCTCTATTTTACCTGCCACCCATGCATAATAATTGTATCTATGCAGCAAACGTAAATAGCAAGAAATGTATAACGTGTCCATTACCATAGAATATGAATTTTCCCAAGTTAGAATGAACGCCTACACTAGCAGCATACTTCATTGCTGGCCGAAGATACATCGCATGGCCTACATCCAGTTGTGTTTGAACAAATACCGGATCGTTGCAAGATGCATTTTTCCACGCTTCGGGATATCCTACTAAATTGTTTGTATTGTCCCTACGAGGATCTCCAAAATCATAGTCGCTCAGACGCTTTAGCTCCGTAAGATACTGGCTGAGACCATTCTGAGCTTTTCGCTTGGTGTACTGCTTGACAACCGTCCACGCGTCATTTGTGCCTGTGGTGAACCCTATATAACCGCTTTGTTTGTTTTTTTTAACATATAAATACAGTTTGAAGCTAGCATGTTGATTGGATATACCATGTGTAACCGCGACAATCGCCCAATTTTTGAACAGCCTGAAAGCAGGGGTTAGAGGATGATGCAAAACGTCAGCTGCCCCCACACTACGTACCGCATAACCCATTTGCGTATCTCCATTTTCAAAACTTCGTTGTAACAATAAATTAATACAAACATCACAACAGCAATCCGACATACACGTTTGTAATCAGTTGGGCCATTTTCGCTGTATGTTCATCAATCGATTGATCAGGAAGATCTGAAATATCGTAGAAACTATATCAAACAGGAATACGCTTTTAAAAACAACCCTTCTCTCTCTCTCTTACGTACGTCGTGCAATTTGCCAGAGGAATGCCATGGTACGAAGGATCAGAGTCCGTAGAATTTGTGCATCGATCAGAGTCACGCTCAGATCCAAAGTCAAACTTTTCACAGTTTTCTTTTATCGGTGCAAATTCTCCTCGACAATAAGCGTTTGGTTTTGCTAAAACGAGATAAGGTAAACAAAACAAGGCAGCAAGAAAAAGACGCATGGCGTTTAGAAGTAAAAGCAGGGAAGAAAAAGAACCCGCAACCACCATTTTTAAGTGCTTTGATCACATGTACCTCTACTGTCAATTGATCTCACATTACTCAATGTGAAAAAAAAAATTTTTTTGTCACGCGTCACACCTAATGCAACTTGTACATCTCTTTAAGTGTATATGAATACTCTAACATTCGAGATTGATCTACGTTTTCGGAGGTACGGAAATATATTGCTAGAGTGACAAATGCTACATCATTATCTCCCCAAAACCATTGCGCTCATCAATGGAGAATCAAGTAGACTTCCTGTCATCCTCACCAGGTCTGGGAACCGTAATCAGCAAGCAGTTGGCATGGGACCCCATCTTGAACCACCAGCGTGATTATAAAGAAAAAAAAACCAATGTAATTTAAAATTGGTTATATTACCTATCGTCAAATTGTTAGATGACTTTATTTGAACCTATAAATTAAAAAAGACTGGATCATTGTCCGTTTAGTTTTGCTGGTCCCTGAGTGTCGTCCTTTCACTTAAGCGGCAAATCAAAATTGATTCAGGGACAACAACAATTGCCGCAAACATAGAAAATGATGTCATTCTTCACAATCTCTTGTAGAAAGCGTAAAACGTTGTTGAAAAATGTGGATTGTAAAGCTTTGATTCAGTTATGGGCTCTCACTACATAGTAGATGCGGAAAGGTTGAGCCCTACCCAGGATATGCACTTATTTCATTCATTGTTGTGATAATAAAGTCATATTGTATCTGTGTTTTAGCCTTGCGTTATTTTAAAAGACAATTTCCTGTAGTGGAAGGAAGAGCGAGTTCGTTCAGATAACGAGCATCAATCGTATATTCCTTTAAATGGCGAGTATGCTGTATTACTTTCTGTAAGTTTAATCTATAAAGCTTTGCTCGGCCTGTCCACTGTACGGTGACAGCATCAAAACTAGCTTCGTCCATATGCAAAAGATCTCAAGACAGCGTTACACAATTGCTTCACATGCATAAATCCCATTGTCAATTCCTTACTATTACGTAAGTGTAAAAATTAAACAATGCGTGCTGAAAATACGAAAGGATACTCTGAAGAGGGGAAAAGAAGTAAAAAAAAAAGTGTCTGCTGCGCATGATTCCGGAATATACGTCATCATGACCATTCTTCGATTCCAGATCCTCTTACACCTGTAACGTACCTTTATCAAAATAAAATTACATCCGCACGTTCCGGCAATCAATCTGAAGATGATTAGGGTACAGAAGTAATAAGAGTGGCAAGTGTTTCGCGTAACCATCTCGGGTACTTGGGGTCAAAGCAAAAAAAGATGATGCGAGAATAGAAAAGAAGAAAGCAAGCGAAAAGAACCGAGAAGCAGCTTTATTCTAAAAGAGACACATACCTTTCGTTCATCTCTACGGTATATCCGTCCATGTGTACCAGTTTACGATGTCCAATGATGGAAGTTGTGTGAATTGCGAATATGCGCGAGATTTGATTGGACGTTGACTTCCAGTTGTCTGTAAGCGTGCTGCGCAAAGAACGAGATGGCTTCTCAGTCATGGATCCATCCGGTCACATACGTGACAAGTTTCGTTCAGCAGTCCACCATCTCAAAAGGTATAAAAAGGCTTCACTTTCACGGAACAAAGGATTTCTTCAAACTGGGATATTTCCCCAACCGTTAGGGTATCATGGTCTTCATTAGAAGGCACCTAATGGTTGACATTACACTTCCGCCGACTTTTAGGCTTATCATGATATAAGTCTCGTAAGCCGGACTGCCCACATCTTCGGATGTGAGAAGCACCGCTCGCTGGGTTGGGGATATTATCCTGGGGGCCGTTCACCCTGACGGCGGTCTAATACAAAGGCATTGAAAAAAAAAGAACCTTTCAAATGACGCTTGGGCCACTTTATCCCAATTACTGCTGTGACACGGATATTCCGTTTGTGTAATCTGACTGTCACTCCTTTAACGATTGCGTCAACATCTCCGTAATCTCTTCAAACAATTCAGTCAGAAAAAAAAATTTTTTTTAGCAAAGATCAATTCTTTAAAAACGAACTCCTTACTGATCATCAGGACTAAACAGTTACCGGTACGAGATTTCAGTTATGTACCCGTTTAATTAGGAACTGGAAGCTAACATTACTGACACGAAGAGGTACAATATGGATGGTTTGATCGAGCTGGCGGCCTAGAGCTTGCTTCTTCTGAGATGTATACCATAACCCTGATTTCCACCGTAGACTCAATCCTTGATAATATAAATAGTAGTTAGTTCCTGGTCTAATCATGATCTCAATAAAAGAATCTTCCATTTTATATGAAGAATAAATACCAAACGTATGTATCGATCATCAGCATTTCGGACGTGCCCCCAAAACAATGGCACTGCTTCAAGAAAACGTGTACTGGATCGCGAGAGCCGTACCCTATCTAGGATATTTGCAGATCAATAGTAGGCTACTCTGCCAGGATAGCGTTCTATGCTCAGATCGAATCTTCCCCAGTGGCACTAGTAAAACAGCAACGATTCCACAAACCACACAGCATCGAAAAGCATGTGAATGACAGGAAAAAAGGGGACTTTAACCAATCATGCAATTTCTGCAATCCCACACGGCCTGAGTTTTTTTTAAACAAATGAAAGCCGTCACAACGCCATAAACGGCGCAGTTCTTGAAAATCGACTGAAATTCCAGCATTTCTCTCCATGACAATGGGCCCGAAAGATAGTCAAGCGAAACAGCTTTCCCTCGGCTCCACATCATCACCGCGACTTGCTTTGCACACAAAAGGAAAGATCAGTAAATTCATTGGCAAAGCCAGACCACGAGCCTTCCACGATGACGATGATCAAACGGACGATGACAATGATGAAGTAGAATTGTTGGCTGGTTTCGAAAACAACAAGTCGAAGGAGTAAGTGGATCGTTGGATCGAAGAAAGACAACATACTAAATAAAACGTGGCGATAGATTGAAACCGAAAGAGGAACCGAAACCACTTATGATTGCACCAACCGCCAATGTCGATTGGAGAGCAAGGAAGAAGTTATACATACCCGCGCGAACAGAAATGGCGAGAGCCGATCCCGCACGCGAAGCCGCCATCCCGCCAGAGACGTCATCGTACGGCCTGCAAGTTATGACAAGGACAAACAACGATTCCCACGTACCCGAGGAAGAAGAAGAACCGGAAGCACAATCATTGGTAGAGACAGCACAGGAAGACGAAGAACAACCACCGTCTTTGGAAGAACAGGCAATAGCGGCAATCATTAAAGGTAAATCCCCCACCTTCCATGTTGACTGCAGTGTGCTCAGCTTTTGCTATAGAGACGTCAACAACCGAAGTAGAAGAAGAGAGAAAGTCCACGTTTGTGATTCCTGCGAATGAAGTGGAAGCGCTTCGAGAAGACGTACGCCACCGTCCCGATGAGCCGACTGTCGACGACTATGACAAAATCCCTGTCCATGAATTCGGTGCGGCATTACTGCGAGGTCTCGGTTGGAGAGAGGGCGAAGGCATTGGAAGGAATAGAAAGAATTCACCGTGAGTCATGCATGACAATAACCCACAAACAAACGCATGCTGACCATTGCCGTTATGTAGAGCGCCTGTCGTAGCACCTGCCAAGCAGCGAGAGGAATTACTGGGTTTGGGCGCGCGTGCGGAAGAAAGCAACAAGACGAAACGGAATCGGCGGAGCCTTTACGAGTACAAAGAAACCAGCCTATTCAAAAAGATCTCGAAAAGAAAATACGACGAACGGGAAGAGGCAGAGGAGGAGAAGAACGCATCACGATCGCCATCCTCCTCAAGGAGGCGGCGAAGCCGGAGTCCTGACACCGCTGCAGACCGCCGACGGGAGCGAAGCCGTGATTCATCGTCTTCGCGTCGACGACGCAGCCGCAGCCGTGACTCCCGCTCAAGCAGAAGACGCAGCCGTAGTCGTGATTCCTCCTCGTCATCATCATCAAGTAGAAGACGCAGCCGCAGCCGCGGCTCGTCGCGAGGATCACGATCCAGTAAAGTGAAATAAACCGTGCATGTTTTGTGAAGAAAAAAAAACACAGCTATTGTAAAAGAAACAGGGTATTATTCTATGTTCGCATGAAGCACAGAACACGGCCCAATCATCGTGAGAGAGACACGCCGTGCGTCCTCTCTCTCTCTCACAGATCTAGGCGTTTGGCTTATGCTAGGAACTTATCGTTTTTGACACTGTTTATGATTTGTTTATGATTTGTCATACGGAAATGTAAAGAATGTACAAGAAAATTTCTTTGAACACGACAGCAAGAAAAAGCTTTAAAGAGGTAGCATGCTATAGTTGTGGCCCTGCATGGGAGGCTGGACCTGCCCTTGCTGCTGGGCTTGCATTTGCATCTGCAATTGAAGTTGGTATTGCTGTTGTTGCATTTGTAATTGTTGCTGGAGCGCCTGTTGTTGTGGATCCATAAACATCGCATTGCCTGCCATCTGCTGCTGAATCTGTGCTGGTGTAATGCTGTTTGCAATCGCGGTTGCCATGCCGCCACGCTTGGCAACTTCATGCTGGATCTGTGTCAACTTCTTTTTAAACACCGAGCGATCCAGGCTCAGCTGGTGTTGCTCGCGCTGCAGTTCCTGCCGCTCTTCGTCCGCAATCGTCTCCATGCGATTGTACTGTTCTAACCGCATCTCAAAGTGTTTTACTTTGGAGCGGATGAACTGGTACGCGAGATCTTGGAACGCTGATTCTTCTTCGACTTTCTCGCCTTCTGCTGGCGCTGTTTCCTTCACTTTGATCGATGCTGTCGCTGCCGCCACTTCGGGTTGCACCGTAGATGCCAAAAATGCAACGGCCGACATGATCGGGTGCTTGGACGATTTGGAATGGAGTAGTCCGATTTTTGAAATCTCTGGATCCACAGTAGGGTCTTTTGTTGGGAGTGAAAGGTAGTGAAGAACACACTCTTCATGCGTGTGCGACCCAACATGGTCCGCTATTTTGTTCCAGTCGTCTTTGTAAAGCTCGAGGCCCTGATGTAGTAACGCCTCTTCCTCGTCTGTCCATGTGTTGTTTTCATCCGTTATCGGGGCAAAATCGCTATCTGTGTGGTCTGCTGGAAATGTGGACGTCGAATAGCAGTTATCGCAAAGGTACACACTGTCGACCTTGCTGCTGTGGTATTGTACATCTGCGTGTGAATCATGGCATGATGCGCAGACGTGTTTCGTCTCTTCGTTCGCGCCGCCCGACGAAGATGTCTGTGCATGATTGGATTGTGATCCGCGCTTTGGGCCCGTATGCAGTGCTGTCCGTGTGCTGTGGCTGTCATTCCTCGCTTCGGTCGCCTCCGATATCGCTCGACCTTCTCTTGAAGGGTCAATGACGACCTTGAATTGGCTTTCAAACGGAGGGGGTGCATTTGTTGGTTTTGCTTGGGCATCTATCTGAAATCAAATAGGGTCAACCTTCCGTTTCCATGTTCATCGGTCGATATACAACTACCTGATAATTAATCAAGCCCCATTGTTCCAGGAAGGCGTGGACGCGGATGATCGAGCATACATCGCCAATCAGGTTACGTCGGCAGGCTGTAATTGTGAGATACTCCAATGGGTTTGTTCGATAGGTATTAATCATAAAATCACGGTAGTCTTTGTACACAGTGGGCGTTTTCGATTTGTTCCTGTTGTTAAAGAACTCAGGAACAGATCTACGTTCAATTTCGTTGATCTTGGTAATGTCGAACCAGGCACAGTAGGAGGGAATGACAATCTCATGTCGTTGTACAGGAAGGAACTTTCGCGCTGCCTCTTCTCGTCGCTGTTGATCCACAGGGTCGTTATTTGATTCTACAGGGGTGGGCTGGGAAGGTGTCCCCGTGGACGGTTGATTCTCGCTTTGCGGCATCTTTGACTTTTTTGCCGGACTCACGTCTTCCAAAAAGCTGTCCTCAACGGATCGTTTCTTATTCGGTCGAGAATACTCCTCAGAGCTTTGATAGTCAGCAGGCTCCATCCACTCGTTATATAAATAGCTGTCTTTCACCCAACGGGCCTTTACATGCCACGGCGATGGCTGTGATTTGTTTTCCTTTTTTTCGGGGTAATCTTTACATTCGGCTTCGTCCATCCATGCATCGTATGAACTTGGTAAACATTGCCAATGAACCAATGCTTTGTGATTTTGCCTTTTAATCACACTTGCAGAATGCTGCTGCTGCGTCTCCTGTGACAGGCCATCGCTACATACAATATGTGTTGCTTGCATGACATCCTGAGTTATTTGACCTAGCATCGATATAAGAGACCTGCGCTGTTTATGACTGACATTTACCTCCTAATAGCTTGATCATGGGTGAGAGTTCGTCTTTTACGTCCTTGGCCACATCCTCCCGGAATGTGATGGACGGTGGACGGTAGAGTCCAGCTTTGATCAACCGATCAAAGATATAACGGACAAGATCAATGTATATATCTCTTTCCTCAGGAAAATCAAACTGCCAATCACTAATGTCCCTATCGGATTGAAACAAGTATGCAGCTAAGAGGATGACATAAAGCGATGAAGAAGGAGACATCTCATCCACTTGAAATAAGGAAGCCGGTATACGAGGAGGAATTTTCTGGTTCTTCAGCCTTGCTGTCTGAGATGCTGTATGCCCAAGAACATTTTCCTGGAATTGCTGGAATCGTGCTGTAAAATGGGCAAGTTCTGGTGCAGTAAACGTCGCGTCTGCGCCCTCGGCAGCAAGATCATTCCTTAAATCCTCCAGAATTGCATCGAAAAGTGATATTGTGCTTGGCTGCTCGTAGAAATTGAAATCGATGCTTGATTTTTGAGGAATTGCCATTGGTTTTTGATGTAAGACCCACAACACAATGTGGTGAGTACCTTTCGCGAAAGAGTCCAAATCCTGAAGGCTCTGGGATTCGGTATTTGCACCCCGCATGTGTGCGATTCGCCGCAACGACGTCATCAACTTCCAAAAATTTTTTCCTGGTAGCATTGCGTTGGTTGTACTACCAGCGATGAGTAGATCCCGTACCTGACGAACAGGCCGGTCGGGAGTTACCTCACTCCCGGCATGGGAAGTCGAGGTGGTACACAGGCGACGATAATTCAACGTCCGTGAAGATACAGGAACGCTTTATCTAAGAAGATGGCTTCCTTTGTTTCATATCACCACGGCAATAAACCTTTTATCGAAAATTCATTCTTTAATAAGACAGCAACAAAGCTTTCCTAGCTGTTTTAGTAAGTCCATAAAGATCTGTGGGCGTCCAGGAGCCCCCCCAGGTCAGTCTAATCATATCTCCCTAGTACGAAATGGACGTCGCTCTTTGAAATGAGGATTTTCGTGGATGAGTGAATATCAGAACGCACCTCACTTTTATTCATAGCCTGAAGATGGTACGGAGTTGGCCTTATTAGGGTCTTATCGAGAAACAGTTGAACTTGGTTGAAGAAAGGAGGACGAGGAGCCAAAAGGCTATCAAAGATAGCACGAAAGTCCTGAGCCGAAGGAAGGGGCGCTCCATTAGAAAAACAATTGGGATTTGTTTATTTCTGCTTAATAATAATGCTCTCCTTCCTATCAGCGTATTCGGTCCAGCTGCCATCATAGACTGCAATATTTTTAGCGCCAGCACGTTCCAAGGCAAGGAAGAGAACAGATGCGGTGATACCGCTGCCTACAATCAAGGATGAGTCTTCACTGCTATGACAAGAAAAGGCAGAAACTTACCACAGCTGGTGACGAGTTCTTTACTGAAATCGACTCCTTTGGATAGCAACAACTCTTTCAATCTCTCATCGTCAAGAAGCTCTCCTTCGTGAATCACTTCATTGAACGGAACACTGATTGATCCGGGCATATGTCCTGAGCTTAATCCTGGGCGGGGTTCTGGTGCTTCACCTGTGAAGCGAGGATAAGAGCGGGCATCCAGTACCAATGCTGCTTGGCTGGGATTTGTTTGCGCGAGATGTGCATTCTGCAGCACTTCCTTATAGTCTCTGACTAACGCCTTATCCAGCTGAGGTACACGGTATTTCACAGGTTCAACGGTTGATAGAGGACCACTTTCGGTAGGCCTTTGTTCCTTCAACCACTTTGGTAGGCCCCCGTTAAGAACTGACACTTGCTTGTGTCCAAATGCCTGTTTTTGATTGACTAAGCACAAGGTGCCTTTTCTTTGCTCCGTACCTTGAATGTCCAGTACACGCGGCACGCAGAGAAAACACCAGCTGAGTCATACACAACCACTTGGTCCTGATCAGAAATGCCCATTTTTCCAATGGCTTCCGAAAACTTCTCCGGGGTAGGAAGCATATGTGGTAAATTGCTCGTGGTGTCCTTAATTTCATCGATACCGAAAAATTGAGCTCCTGCAATACGCTTGTCAAGAAATTCACGATGGGGATCGCGATTGACATTAGGCATATGCCATGAACCGTCCAACACTTTGACACGGTCCAGTACGGATTCCAGCTCTGTCGTTGACACCAGGCTTCCAAGCGAGCGCTGTGCCATGGTCATGTGAACTGTTCACGTCTTGAGTGAGTAGGAAAACGAAAAGAATCAGTCTCCGCGTCTGAAGTATTTACCTGGTCGAATTTGCTTTAGTCCAGAGAGATGGCGTACGGAAAATTGACGAAGCATGGACTTATGCCGTGATTGACAGAAGGAAACGTTAGAGCCTAGGCTGTCTTCCCCGAAAAGTAATTTTGTCCTCCAGTGGGAACCAATGTCGCATTTCCAGGAAGTTTTGTCACACAAAATGCTGTGAAGAGTGAAAATAGGTCTCTCTCTTCCCTCATAACACGCTGTACACTCGAGGTTTCCCATCGCGAGAAAACGGTTTAATTTTTATATGAAGTCAGAAGTATTATCTTTCATCGCCATAGCAGATCTGAACATGTGGATTAGGTTGTTGGCGAAGAGCAACGCGCTTTTGAAACGGTAAATTCTTATGTGCAATATTGCTGGCGTACGTCTTGCGAATCAAACGCTATACTGGTTGAAAATACAAATAAAAAATTAGCTATTTGGATGCGAGACAGGTCCGTTGTGCTAGCGCCCCAACGTTACTCGGACAAAGAGGAAGTCGGGTTCTTTTAAGCTGCTATTTCGGAAATAGATAAGCGCTTTGGCTGTCCCAGCGTTTTCGGGAGCCCTACCGATGTAAGTGAAAGAGGCGGCAAATACCATATTGTCCCTAAAGCCTTCTCTGCCTTTCTCCTAATAACACCGGTCAACCTGTATCAGAAGCATTTTTCTCAGAGAAGCATCTCCACAAATCGCTATGGCGTATCCAGCCGATCTGTTTGTTTTCGCGTGTCTTCCCGTTGATTTTATTATCCGCCATCCGTAGCTGTTTATTTCATCTAAACACTTTCACTATCAGTTGCGTGAGTATTCAATTTGATAGCTAGCACCCGTTCAATTACTAAGACTCTTACTGTCCTACACTGGATTCAGGAAGCTTCACAGGGAACGTGCAAAGGTAATGCTTCCGTTCATAGTTGAGCCGTAAAATTGACGCCTTCTTTCATCTACAAATAATAACCCACTTCACCCGACAGCTGAAGTTATAAATGGTTTTTTTTTTTATTCAAACGTTACCTTAAAGTTGGGAACCTAGCATCACTTTCACGTAGATAACGCATAGCTTTGCGCAACCATACAAGTCGGTCTCAGTATTGGCCGCTAAATCTTGACAATGAAGATGCATACGTTTCGCCTGCGGGTACAGCAGGAAGATATTCGCATCCTTTCCACGTTGCTACGGGTGAGTAGCTGCTATGAATGAAGGCACACATTTAGAAGTAGCAATTCTAGGATAGTTCATACAGATGAAACTGCGTACTGATCAGCCTCAGTATTTGACCACCTAGCTCATGTGATGATAGCACACACATGTCTTCATCCTACAATAGCGAATGAGAAATTCAAAACGTGTCCCTGATCGATATTCCCGTTGTAGGCAATTTATGCAAGTACTATAAGTGGGTCTACCATGATATCGACTGATCGTTGACGAGGGCCAAATAAAGCAGCCCTTCCAATCCTGAATGTTTTTGTGTTACATCCAGACCGACTGTAACGGGGAAGAAAGACAAAATGCTCCTGAGCTTCCTCACGGACCATGGGTAATACCATCTCACCCAAGCAATTTTCAAACGCATAGTGAACCATAATGGATTTTCCGGATTGAGCTTGTTTGATCTCTGTAGCACTTGAGATGGTGCAGAAAAAAAAACCTTTATTTAGACATTACCCGAGCCGTTGTCAATAGCCCTCCTGTCTCCAAAGTAAGGCTCTTTGACGTAGTACATCATAGCTAGCTGTTAAGCAATAAGAACTCCGAAATACCATGAATCCGGTTACTGAACTTTGCATTTTTCTTTTACAGGCAACTGGGTCTCACCAGCCTAGAACAATCGATAACGTAATATGGCGTTGGAACGTGCGTCAACCATGAGCAAGCCATAAGCTGCACGTTGTGCTTGTACAACACTGAACTGGTGAATAAATTTGCATGAGCGACATGCTCTATTGTACAAAGCCAGATGCAGCTACCCGCTTCATCAGGGTCCGTGATGTATATTCAGTGCAGGTCACACGGGGGAGGTCATAGCGGCCCGCGGAACCGGCGAGAAAATGTACGTATGATAAAAGAATGAAATGGTCGTACTGTCAAGGTAGAAAGATTATTATGGGATTTTGAATTCTGACGGGCTCTTTTATTAATTTTGTTACACCGCTAAACGTTCTTGGACAGTATGCCAAACTGACGATACGCCCCTTGGTTCATAAAGCAGATTTTTGATTCTGGATTGTGCTACTGCGTGTAGCCAGTTGAGGCATTATTGCGTTTTTGGGGGGTCGGAAATCGCCGGCGACGCACACACGCGCGCGCGACGTGCTGAACGTGCGCAAAACAGAGTTTTGGCCGTGGGAAAACTGGTAATCACGGGGAACCTGAAGGACATTTCCGTCTCGCCGGAGACATAGGCAAGCAAACCACACCACTTCTCTGGCCAATCGTTCATTTGGCAATTACGCCAGATCCATGCTAGTAAGTACCGCTACGTTACTGGAACCGTATGCTCATGCTATATCTACTGATTTAGAAACCCGAGCCTTCGGAAGTCAACGTACACAGAAAAGGATCTTTCCGCTTCTTACTAGATTGACGGGAAAAATCGCTCTCTGTCCGTTGCCGGATGGTAGGAAAATTGCGGTATCAACCGTCACTTAGTGAGGTATGGAATAGAGGATTTGCTTTTCTTACCAGACATCACCTCGATTAAATCACTCAGTATCTGCTGCAATACAAATTAACACAACGTCTCTCCCATGTCAACCCAAAAAATAAACTTGTTTCCTTTTTTCTAAGTGATGACACTGTCTTTGGCAATCCTGAGCCTATGATAGATCTCGTTGCTTGTCCATCTCAACAGTTTACATAGTAATGTATGGACATTATTTCACTTTAGGTCGGAAAATGTATACACTTTTCAAACTATAACTTTGCAAGTTCTATTCTCGAGTTTGTGCCTAGCCGTATCGCAATGTGACGGGGGGTACCGCAATTCTCTGTAGACTCTCCAAAACTTCCTTCATTACTCTTTCCCGTAGACCGTAGCAAACACAAGTTTTTTGTTATGGATGCTGCGGCAGGTGATATCTGCAAATGATTATATTATAGGCATTTAGGTTAAGCATTATCGAGTTCAATGTTATCATTTTTTGATGTCCTACTGACCAACAAGAGATCCTGGAATTGGTGTGACATGTGACGTAGTTATGGAGCACCGCAGCAAACCGAGCAAAGGAATAAACCCCACCTTCTCTCCACAACACCGATTGAGTAACAGAAGCTTGAACTCAATACCACAGAATTTTCCAAGGAAAGATATGGTAAGGCGCTGGTAGGTAATAAGATCAACTAGCGTTAACTGATGTTGATTAGTCAGGTAGTGACCTGAAACATGCTTTCCAGTTGGTGAGAGTACTTGAATTAGCCCCTGCAGGTTGTCATCTGTTTTGGGGGGAGCCACCTGTCAAACCTCTTTTTTTCAAAGGGGTACCCTGGCATAGACTTGCTTAAGCTATAATGTTTATGTTTTATAGAACCTATTTTTGGGTTATATTCCATACATGTAGAAAGCGACATCATTTTTTCGACGCCCGAACATCACTATCCTAGAGAGGATAGTCTTTGTTTTTTTTTTTTTGCTACAATCGCCATGTTTTGTCGCTGAGCACGCAGATGATCACGTTTGGGCTGGAATTTCCAGGAATTTCCAGGTAGTCGACACTTTTCGGCGCTGTGGGTCCGGGATACAAACAAGTGACACATCTCAGATTCTATTTTTTGCCTTTCTGTATATTTTATATCCGAGTGAGTTATTTTGGTTTATACAATAAGACTATAACAGCTAAAAGATCTCGATATTTAAAAGGTGCCGATTCTGGATCGTGTCACGGTCGTCTAACGATCAAGTAATCGATTCTTTTTTAATTGATTTTCCGACCAATTAGTTTATGCAACGTTTTACTTTGCCTGTACGTATTCTGACAAAGAATGGCACAATTGATGTTTCCATCTAATCCTAGACACATATTAGAGAGGTAGATCACTAGAAACTTGGTTGTATTTATTAATAAATGCAGTTTTATATTACAGATCTGAAATAGTTCGCTAATGCTGTATCACACCACTACAGGCTGAGCTAAAATAGTATCATAACCGAACGACCTTTATGACGCCAATTCCGAAATGACGAAACTCGCTGGCGCCCACGTTGACTATTTGTTAGACACATGGCAAATTGGAAAATTCTGCTGTTGCATGAGTCGGATCGATATCGGTCATACTTTGACCCTTCGTGAAACGCGAAAGTAGCACATGTTTTGTTGACAGATCGTAAGTAGAGTTTTATTTTTTGATGAGAGGAGAGTCAAGTGTTTGTGAAAAGTGCAAAAAATCGTATTGTGTAATGGCTGAAAATTTTTGGAGGACAGTAAGCAGATTCCCTTCGCGTGAAACCGAAGATATTGCAGGATCGACGAGGGAAGCCCACGTGTGCGAATACGGTCTTTGTGTTACCCGAGCTTCGATTGTTTGGCGGCGCAGTAAAGAATATGCGGTAGAAACTGCCGCAGCACCGGTTGGAACAGGCCCTGTTCCTTGACAAAATGACCGTCATGTTTAGTCAATGTTGTCACTTCCCAGTTCCATGCGTTACACCCCCCAAAACAAAAAATTTTTTTCTTTGCATAAAGTGCAGTAACCGAGTAACAAAATAGAAACTACAGAATAGAAATCACAGAATGGAAAAGTACAGAATGGAAATTAAACCGGATTGACCTTATTCAGGTTCTATTGTTTATTTGTTTGTCGATCCTTGTCCTCATATTGGCGCCTAGATTCTTGGCGTCCCGAAGTGATCGTTACCATAAAAGGATACTTGGCAAGGAAATCAAGAAAAGTGCTTGCTGCGGTCCCCGGTGTCATATATAAATAGGTTGGTCTTGTTATGGTCTCCCCGCTTTACTTTTCACATAATGTCTGACACTTGTCAAATATCTATTGATCTACTGCCTGAATTTGGCTGGTCAATTCAGAACACACCCGTATACGGTCCTGGATCTGTTTTTCAAGGCTTCGTTCAACTACGTTTGACGCGTCCCGTACACGCTGATCGACTTACATTGATGTTCAGAGGATTTGAATCAATCGACTCCGCCTGCCTACCCGAAAAGAGGGATCCGCTTCTTTTCGGCACTCAACTCACTCTCTGGGAATCCAAGGAAGGAGCCCAGCACTTAACAGAAAATTCCTATCGCTTCCCTTTCACCATCCAAATGCCACTTGTTCAGTTTCCTCCATCGATGGCGCATGAACTTTACAAGTGCGAGTTCCGACTCTCGGCCTTTCTGGATAAGATCGCCTGTCATAAGACAGTCCAATATATGCCTTTCACTGAAACCAGCCTTCTCAAGTCTCCGCTGCATAAGGAAGGCTCCCATGGCACAGACATGACTGCAACTCTCAAGATGCAAACACTTGACTATGTACCTGGTGACAACATTGCAATGACATTGAACGTGACCGGAAAGCACCCCGTACGAGTATCTGCACAGCTTTATCAGGTTGCCACTGTCCTCCAAGGTCTTCGCTCGACTCTGACAAAGCAGATCGCTGTGGCCACTACAAAGATCACAACCTCCTCTGATGTAGAGCTATCGATGCCCTTGCCATCAGATCTAACACCCACCTGTAACTACAGCCGCTGCATTTCCTTGACCTACAAGCTCAAGGTCAGCTTTGAACGTAAGGGCCCACTCGGCGGTATCTGGTCCAACGAAATCCCATTCGAAGTACCCGTCAATATTGGCACACTTGGTTATGGTATCCGCGCCTCTCCCGAACTCCAGTTCTACACTATATTTTCCACATCCGACTCTTCTAACGGAAACCTGCCTCCTCCTCGATTTATGCGCGCCATTGAATATGAAGAAGCACTCCCACGCTACGAATCATCAAGACTACCAACTTATGAATCTGCAACACACACACCTCCTACAATTATGATCACGTAATCCCACACCATTCATTCACTCTTTCATTCCTTCATCTTTTTATATTGCACTCTTGCATTTATCAAAATAAGCTTTAGATCATCCCTCATTCTTCATAATTTGTACAATATTTCATGTGCTTATACCCTCTTCATGTATAAAAAAAACAAACCAAGAAAGAAGAAGCAAAATAAAATAAAATAAACATCATTATGTACCTCTCCTCTTGAATATTGGCTTATTCTTCCTCTATTTTCTCAACAAGCCCTGGAAATACATCTTCTGCTATCTGCTAGGGTGTGTTATTTACTGAATCATTTTCTTTATGTATACACTAAATAATTCAGCGTCCTACAAAAAGCCAACTTTGTGTTAACAAAAACAGAGAGCATGTGATTCTTCGCTTGTACATACTTGGTCTCTCAGTAGACACAAAGTTTATTCGAGCAAGCGAAAAAGCCATACATGATCGATAGCTGGAATGGCACTTGGATGGCATTTTGCTTAATCCCAAACGCTATTGCCGTGCATTTTCGTGTACAATATCCAGCATCTCTAACGTTGAGAGTGTATTTACGGCTTTTTCAAGTGGCCGCTAAGGACTACAAAAGGCCTGAAATAGTATAATTACTGGCACGGGCTTTAGGAGCCATCAGAGTAGTGATCGCTGTGCATGCAGTTAAGACATCCACACAAACAAGGTGGTACAGGACAGAGACCATATAGCCTTGAGATGTAGATATAAATGGTTCTGTATGTGTAGTTGAACAAAAGTGTATATCGGGTCGTTTTTCGACAACTTATGCATAGCAATAGGAACATGTCACATCTTGCAGTTCCACCGCTTATCTTAATCATGCAAAATGGATAAAAATTGAAAGCTACGAAACATAGTATTTTTTTTGTTGTTTTTAGAATGAATGCATATCGCACAATGAAAATAGTAAAAAAGGTAGTGATAGGGAGCAATGAACATTTTTTTTTAGTTGTCGTCGATCTTGGGAGCCTATAAGATGGGTTAGATACCACACACTTCAGTCAAGTTCTCTACCACGTACCAGATAGTATCTCATGTAACCCAAGTTCTCAAGCTTGTATTCAACCAAAAGAGGAACCTCGCTGGACATATGCAAGCTGACACGAGGAGAAAGGGACGATGCCTTTGTGAAGTTGATCAAGTATTTAGTAGAGAAGCTCATAGCTACGCTTTGTTGCAACTCAATAGTGGTAGCATCGTCTTCCTAAAGTAGATGTCAGAAAAAACAAAAAAGGGTGTACTACTCATACGTTATCCACAGCACTGTTGACTTTGAGTGAGACGCTGCCCTTTCCAACTTCACCAGAGCTGGAGAATTTGATACCATCCTTAGTACATTCGATGGTCACTATTCAACGCAATCTCAGCATAAACCGTGGAAAACACTCCCGCACATGAACTTACCTGAATCACTGATAACCTGCATATCACGGCAAATTTCTGCAAATCGTGCAGAAGGAAGGTGGATAATAGCATCGTAAGTAGTCTCGGGAATACCCAAGTGCTCACTGTCAATATCCATCAACTTCAAATCATATTCACTGATCTTGTCGTTTTCTACACATCACTATTATCAATAACTTCTCACGTCAACCTTCATTATTACCTTTGCTTTCAAAGACAATGCTCAACACGTCACCACCATCATCAGCCTTCAATGTAAGGATATCATCATTACGGGCACACTTCAAGATCTTGTTCAAGCTGGTCAAGTTGACACCCAAAGGAAGGTTGCGATCGCAGCGGTAAGGGTCAAAACCGTCAGCACGAAGAAGCATGGCAACCAAAGCAACGTGGGAGTTGTCCATGGCTTGCAATGCGATACCGGAATCGTTACAGTCAAAATTACATTCGGTAACAAGTTCCTTGATAGCTTCCAGGAGAGATTTGAGAAGTTTGGCTTGTTGGAGGCGTGCTTCAAGCATTGTAGACTAATAAGTAATGAACATTAGAAACATACTTTCCTTCCATTCCTGAAAACAGCAAGTATAGCCACACACGTGTGTATGGAACTGTCCAACCAACAAATCACCTACCTATTTGTTTGAAAAAGGGCTGGAGGAAAAAAAGGAACGCGTTTCGCGAGGTAAAAAAAAAAGAAAAGAAAAAATTATTTTCGCGCGCCTCAACGTCATCACAGATCTGTAAACTTGGATTGGCTGCACAACCTGTCATTATTATTATTATTAGCTTTCCAAGAACGCGTGGAAAGTAACTAAAACCTTTTTATGTTTTGATCATTCGCACATGCAAATGTTACCGCTCTGATCTGGTTCTGTAATTTAGCGTGTGCCTGAAACAGGGTGCTGAATCGCGCTGATTACTGGAATTATGGACAGCATATTGGTATTTAATAAAGGTTTAACTTCTGTGTATATCAGCTGCACTGTTAATAATATTTACTCCTTTAATGGATGGAGAGGTTACTTTAGCCAAACCTTTGTGCTGTGTGCTTTACGAAGGAATACTAGGAAATGCTATTCTTGGTTAACTTCAATCTTTTCAATATTAACTCTGCTATGTCCAAGTCATCAAATGCTCATAAACGCTTGATATCATTCATGGTAGCATTTTAGTTCTTCTCGTTGCGATTTTGAAGAGATTGAGGACGGATAATCTATACGTTGGTGCAATGTGTCCAGCGGGAGGTGGACCCCATCGGTTATACTGTAAGATCATTATTTCGACAGTCTCATTATCGGCTAATCACAGACTTGATATGTCTGACAGTTGCCAGTCTACCTTTTCCGCCATCCTCGATTGATAAGTTAACACTCACTGCTGTTCGCGTGCCACCGATGAGATGCAATAATGTCATATGGAGGTCGGTTTTCTATTTGATTGGAGCTTTTTTAAACGCTTCGAACAAGATAAGTGAGATATGTCATTGGCAAAATATCAACGTTCATATCGTGCGGTCCATACTATGTTTAAAAGTTTGATTTTTATCAGACATATTTGTCCGTGACAGCTCACAAGGGAAAGAGAAAGAGAAAGAGAAAACCCTGCAGAGGAGGCAGGGAAAAGGTCAAGAGATGAGGTGAAGGAACGAAGGGGGTTAAGAGCGAATGACATTGGATCAGCAGTTTGTTGGCTTGTGATACCTAGGCATGCATGCGAAGGCATATGGTGGCGTGTGCTTTGGTGAAGTTATTATGGCCACGGTAGTACAGGCATTTTTCTTGCCACCGGGAAGCCAGGCCAGTCGCCAGCGGATACAGCGGCCGCGGTCTCACCGCGTCATGGGGAGCCACAAGATTGGATCCACACATAGTATTGGTCGACATGCTACTAGGGTCTGTGCACCGGCTGGGGCTGATATGGTCGTCGTATGTACGTTGTGCAAGTATTGTCTGACTATTGCTCGGAAGACCCTAGGCGAGGCTTCTTCCAGGCGAGTCCATACTACAGGATTTGCAGATAATTTTGCGTTGGATAAAAAACCATTTTGCACCGATGAATAGGAATGGTTTCTGTTTTCAATAACACTAGCCAATCTTTCCTAAATAGCCGCACATGGAGAACTATGAATAAAATCTCGGATACAACAATGGCAGCTTCGATTTTATTTGGGGGAGGAGGAGTCGCAAGGCAGTGGGCAGAGCGCCTTTCGGCATATTGCCCTTGCAGATCACATATAATCATAGTCCAGACAAGAGAAATCATGATTTTTCTATTAAACTAACGTTTGGTAACTGGTGAAGCCAGAGGTGGTCTTGAGTTGGTACCCGGAAGAGAGAGAAACGCCACGGGAGTAGCGACACACGGACACGAACAGGAAGAAGAAGAGAAAGACGGCGTTAAAATTCTTGTGGCAGAAGGGACCGAACCAGCGTACACTGGTCGGTGGGACAGGCGTAAATATTCTTTCAAAAAATCAGTATTATCCTCCCCAACCAGTGCAGGCTACTTATTAAGATTTGTGACGCTATGTCATCTGTTGGTGTATCTTTGCGAATACCTTGCTACATATTGTAGAAAGAAGAGAAATGAAATGGAAAGGAAAAAGTAAAGATTAACTGAGAGCAAGGCTTTTTTTTTTTTTGCGAAAACTGTCATGCATGTCCAAGACAAGAACAGTATACTGTAGATGGTGTAGTAGTTGATAATGCTCCAGTTCATTCAACCAAGAACCTTGTATTAATAAGCAAGTCAAGGAGCCAGTATGAAGGTTTATCAAGGATATATTAGATAACATCCTTCTTTTTTCTTATTGTTCGGCAGAGAAAACAAACTGATTTTCCACCTTTCGATGAGCGGATTCAAATTCCAAAAGTTTAATCTCAGACCGTCCAAGAAACAAAAGCTCATTTTGCCGTCAGAAACTCAGCACTTACCATGCTGCAAGACGAAGACGACGTCCTGGGCTCGAGATTTATGAATGCAGGCCCCTCTGCTTCATTTAATGCACCTTTACCAACCTTTGACCTTAACCCTTGGGGTGCTTTCTCGAATATGGATCCGACTGCCGAGGATGACAGTTTAACAGCAGCTAGTATCCTAGGTAGTAATTATTATTGTCTGCCAAGGACTGCATGCTGACCATGTTTGTAGTTGGTATTGATCTTCCTGAGATTTATGATACAGCATACCTTCGAGCAGCTCCCATGGGTGATCGTGTGAGCGTCGAAAACCTTGAAAAGATCTTATGTCTTGGCGGTATACCCTTTCAAACCTTGGCTCAGGTAAATGATCTTGCCACGAAACAGAAATGTTTCTATAACGAATGCATGGTCTCTTAGGTGAAAGCTATGGTTGTTATGCCCGGTTCGATGTATGTAACCAGAAATGAATTCAACACAGCGTTGGCTTTGATCGCGTGTACACAGAAAAATATGGGTAACTTAAGCGGTATTGACAGGCTTCCGTGATTGTTCATCGATTCCTACTTCAGGCACCTCTTTGGATACGGTGCGACAGCATCGAAATGGTAAGAAAACTTGATTTCTTTGTCTATTTGTCCTTACTCTACTAGACTTGCCCGTTCCCGTCCTATCCAACTTGGATCGCTTCCAAATCCAGCGACAGAGCACTTCGGGGAAAGAGGACGAGCAGTTAAATGACCCATGGCATCAGCCAGCGCCGGAGCTTCCGTCTCTCCCCGTAGGACTTAACGGCGAGACCACACGCAGTATCCAGAAATCAAGAAAACAAGCATCGAAGCCAATCTCCGTCTCCAAAACGCTCATCGAAAGCCAAACGTTGTTTCAAGATATCGATTATGTCCGTGTGGCTATAGCTCCTAAAAAAGAAGGTTTTCTTTTTAAACATGTCAACTACGTTGTCGAGATCCAGCAACGTTCGTCCATTGTACTGCGCCGCTTCAGTGATTTCTACTGGCTATGGGAAACCCTCCTGCTTCGCTACCCCCATCGATTGATACCTAGCATACCGCCAAAGCGATTTGGAGGAAGTGAGTGCTGCTACGCACTTTAAGAACTGCGTGATCTAATGAAAGATGAGGTTTTTGTAGGGGATGATGCGTTTCTGGAGAACAGGCGAAAAGGACTTTCACGATTCATCAATTGCATTGTGGCGCATCCTGTCATAGGCAAAGACGAACTGGTTGGGCAGTTTCTGACAGAGCCAAGTGTAAGTGAATGGATCGAAAATGAACCTTAAATTGAAATACGATGGTCTGCAGGAATTTTTGATCTGGCGCAAAGAGAATCCGCCATGCACAGATGAAGAATTTGTGCGCAAGATACCCAACGTTGGTGATGATCTAGCAATACCTACCGATCTGGATAGCCGACTGGAGAAACTCAAGAAGAAGTTACCGGACTTGATCCAAAATTATCAGTCGATGTGCAGTGCGATGGATCGGATGATTAAACTAGAAGAGCATCGAGCAGCAGATTTTACACGTTACGGTGCCTCACTCAGGTAAAAAAAATAACTTAACGTCAAAAGAATATGTGATGGGATTCTGTGCCTTTTTCTGATGCAACGATTGATAGTGCCCTGAACGAACTGGACCGCGCATGCTACACATCGGATTGCCAATCGTGCGATCAAGTCGTATCTGGCTGCGACGCCGTAGCGGAATCGATGCAGCGGGGTGGCAAAATTTTGGAGGAACAGGCAAAGGCCGCATCGCTGGGCATGTTGGAAAGTTTGAGACGACATCGTGATCTGCTAGTCTCTTTTCAAGAAATGATAGAACGTATGGAAAAAATGCCTGCGGCCGCAGGTGGAGATGGAGAAGTCACGGCTACACATCAATCACGTCAGCTCTACACACGGTACTGCGTCGGATACGAGCTTTCTTATTTGCATAAGCAACAAGCAGTCATTTCCTCATGGTATCACAATTACACACAGGAGCAACTACGATATGAACGTCAAATCAACGAAAACTGGAAAGGGCTTGTAATCTTGTTACAAGACATGCCAGTTGATCCTGACGAATTCGCCTAAAAAATATACGATTTCGCCCCAGCTGACGATGTTGCGTTGGGAAATAGTTCGTTGTCCGTCAATGCAGCTTCACGATGAATGAATTTTTACACTGCTCGAATAAACGTGTATGTCTACCGATGGACCCGATGTTCATGTGGTAACATATATTCAGGACGCAAAACTGATTGGACATTGTTCAATAAATGATAATCCACTGCTGCCTGCTACTCATTTGATTTGTTTTTATTTTCTCTCTTTTGAAACAATGTTAGCACATATATGTGTCATTCAGGGATTCTAGGAAAAAAGGCAGAGAAGGGGATGATAGACTTTGCTTTTACAAGAAAGACTTGACGTGGTTGTCACAGATCTCACGGAGCTTGGTCTCCAACTCCTTGGACAAGACACCCTTGGTGCGGATCTCCTCAAGGGTATCCTTGTGCTCGGACTGGATGTGGCTAATGAAGTCCTTTTCCCAGTCAACAACCTTGTTGACGGGAAGCTTATCCAAGTAACCGTTGACACCAGCAAACACAATGGGAACCTGGGTCTGGATGGAGAGAGGAGAGTACTGGGGCTGCTTCAACAATTCGGTAAGACGAGCACCACGGTTCAACAAGAACTGGGTGGAGGCATCCAAATCGGAACCGAACTGGGCGAAAGCAGCGACTTCACGGTACTGAGCCAAGAAAAGCTTCAAGGAACCAGCAACCTGCTTCATGGCCTTGGTCTGGGCAGCGGAACCGACACGGGAGACGGAAAGACCGACGTTAATGGCGGGACGGACACCCTTGAAGAAGAGTTCAGCTTCCAAGAAGATCTGACCATCGGTAATGGAAATGACGTTGGTAGGAATGTAGGCAGACACATCACCACCCTGGGTCTCACTAAGAAAGAACATCAGTCTGCTAATCCTCGTATCTATCTTTAAAAACTTACATGATGGGAAGGGCGGTCATGGAACCATAGCCGAAGTCCTTGTTCATCTTGGCAGCACGCTCCAACAAACGGGAGTGGAGGTAGAAGACATCACCAGGGTAAGCTTCACGACCAGGAGGACGACGAAGCAAAAGAGACATCTGACGGTACGCAACGGCCTGCTTGGACAAATCGTCATAGATGATCAAAGAGTGGCGACCGTTGTCACGGAACCATTCACCGAAAGCAGCACCGGAGAAAGGAGCAAGGTACTGAAGGGGAGCAGCTTCAGAGGCAGTAGCAGCCACGACGGTGGTGTACTTCATAGCATCGTTTTCCTCGAGGGTACGGACAAGCTGAGCAACAGTGGAACGCTTCTGACCGACGGCAACGTAGATACAGTACAACTTCTTGGATTCATCGCTTCCGTTGTTCCAGTTCTTCTGGTTCAAGATGGTGTCGAGAGCGACAGCGGTCTTACCAGTCTGACGATCACCAATAATCAACTCACGCTGACCACGACCGATAGGAACCATGGAGTCAACAGACTTGATACCAGTCTGCATAGGCTCGTTGACGGAGTGACGGGGCAAAATGCCAGGAGCCTTGACCTGAACACGGGAACGGCCAACGGTCTCCAAAGGACCCTTGCCGTCAATGGGGTTACCCAAAGCATCGACAACACGGCCGAGGATACCGGGACCGACAGGAACGTCAACAATAGCACCAGTACGCTTGACAGTGTCACCTTCCTTGATCAGACGATCGTTACCGAAAACGACAATACCGACGTTATCGGGTTCCAAGTTAAGAGCCATACCCTAACAGAATTTAATTCAGTTCTTCCACCCCTTCTATATCATGTCTTGTAATTTACCTTGAGACCGCTGGAGAATTCCACCATCTCTTCAGCCTGAACGTTCTTCAAACCGTAAACACGGGCAATACCGTCACCAATAGACAAGACGCGACCGGTTTCCTGAAGATCGACTTCGGACGAGGCACCGAGAATGCGTTGTTCGAGGATAGAAGACACCTCGGAGGTAGAGGGCTTAGCCGAGGCATAAGTGCGGGCGGCAGCAGCGACAGCGCCGAGGTTCAAGCGAGCCTAATGAACATAAGCATGGAGACGCGTGTGTCAGTCATTCATCGAAAGTGTTCTCTCGAAAATTAAGGAAAAAAAAAGGGAGGAAATGAGAGAGAAAGAAAGAGAGAGACTTACAGCAGGGGCAAGGCCACGGGCAGCAAGAGAAAGAGGACGGGCAACACGAGCGACGTTTCGAAGCATAGTGGCGTACAAAAAAAAAAGGAAGAAGCACCCCCCTTCGTCAAGATTTTCTATTAAACTTGCTCGGCCACGCCTTTTTTTTTTTTCTTTTTGACACCCCGGCCGCGAATATCTTTCGCACCCCCCGGTGCCTCTCCACCCCGAAAAATTTTACGTCAGCAAATCCGCTGCTCAACGAGCATGACTTCTATTTCAAATGAGATCCCTATGCATCGACTCACCAACATTCCTGTCGTCTAATCATCTTTGTAGACTCCAATAAGTTAGAAATGGGAGCAAAATAGAATTTTGCTTATTTTTAACTTGATGTAACTTTAGTTTATTGAGAATGTCATGATTTGCACGAATATATTACCAAAGACCTGGCACTTCACACCATCATGACCAACTGCTTGGCAACGATGCATGTAGCTCGATAAACGACTATTTTCCCTAATTCCTTGGAAGGCGCAGTTGGATTAATATCCATATGTGCCCCGTACTTAATCCAGTGTTGATATCTCGATTGCACAGCTAACAACTTTCTCATTTAAGCACGTCACAAGGGCCATAACTCTGTAGTTTCTCTCTGATTCTTTCTTTTGGACGTTTGGATATCGAAATCGTGTAAAGTGGGTTAGCAAAGCTTGAGCAATTTTTTTAGTTTCTTGCTACGTACGATACTTAAACTATACTTTGACCAACTCGCTCTCACGATCATGCAATGAAAGGTTATGACTTGCCTAATTTGTCGATAATGGTTAATATCTATCAGCCAGATCTCATGGAGAAGTCTGTTCAACGAGTTCAAGCTATAAGAGCCCCGTAATACCAACGTTGCCCTTCACTGTTGTGACGCTTTCAACAGATGACTATATCACATGTTCAACCAGAGCTGTCAACTGGAATTTCTGGTACCTTTTCCTTTCATTAGTGACTGCCGGATCGAAGAAGGTGGGCAATGTGTGCTTCACTCTCACTTCGAACAAGAAGTACTACACTGCTTGCTTTCCTCGATAGCTTTTGTAATAGGTCTCTGTAAACAGTACCCACGTAGCTCCTGGTTTGTGCATCGAGTGAGAAAGAGAGACGTTATCATAAGTGACATACATGCGAACGGTGTGGTTAAAAGAAACAAACAAGTGTATCGTGCCACTCTGCATACAATCACTATGCCTCAGATAAACATTCTTCATTGCTTGATGTCAAGTTCGAAATCGTTATTTAGACAGTGATTCTACATGAAACAGACCCATCATAGAACTTGACTACACAGGTTCTGTACGAATGACATACATCGATTATCCGACAGGGCTTCTCAATAAAATACTGCATTTAGAATAGACTCTAATCATGTGTGCTGTGTCGAAGAGAAGGCTCGGAATAATTCCGGGTGCATTTCTTCTATGTTTCTTGTTTCCACTTTATACGCTTCACCATGATTGTCGTACCTCTTCATGAGCATTCCAATTCAAGAGCACAACGGCAACAACGGATGGACCGGGAGGAAATTATATCCCGCTTTAAATGGAATAAACCTCTCGCAAAATATAATACACTAGTAGCCGCGTTAATCTTCATTGCAGCATCTTATGCTTGCCAGGGTTGCTAACTATGTCAAACAAAAGTTCATCGATGCCGGAGAGCATATCAATGCTGGACAAAAGAGTATCCACGATCAACAAACAATTGACTATGATGATCGAGAAGTTGTCGATGTTGAGCCCAAAAGACTCCAGAGATGCCAAAAGCTCCACATCAACCAGAAATAAGGCCAATTCCTGACTGTATTATCTGGGTTCACTATTGGATAGATAGCGAGCCAATACAAATAACTGTCCCATGTATCTATTCTTGGTCATCTGTCAAGCAAATTATAAAAAAAAGCCATCGAGCCAGTAATGAGCGATGTCTCTACGACAGATATATGGTTATTACACTCTATACAATTGTCAGATACATTTACAAGTCAAAAGCCAAATATTTGAACCATCTACAGAATCGCTTTCCGTTGATGATCCATTTTACATTGCCCTGTATCGTATACTTCATAACTACAAGTTTGCAAAGAATGACATCCAGAGACTTCAAAATCGACTGTGGAAATCTAGCATAGATAGTGGAATTTCCTGTACCTTTTAATAATATCGTTTACTTCTGACATTTATTACCATGGCAATCATTGCTTTTCCTTTTGCTTACAACTTGGACGATTTCCAATGTGGCATAACGGCTTTGGTTCATCTTGTCCTATTTATATCTTACAAGGTGCTGTGTGGTTACTCGGGCCTATCATCGTATATATTTTTTTCGGACAGAAATGCTATTTGATGTCACTTGGGAAGTTTACATAGCTAAAATGATAACGTTTATAAAAAAAACGTCGTAACCCAAATTTCTGGTACAATTTGCTTTGGCTAGTGACTATTGGTTCCAACAAGGTAACCATGTCTCTTCCATACAATCCTCATTTTGAACAAAAACCATCATACCATTCGCCTTTTTGATTTTTTTTAGTGATAGGCTTCTGTAGACAGTACTAAAGTAGACCTTAGCTTGTGTATCAAGCGAGAAATAGAAACGTTAGAATAGACGACATAACATCTAATTAAGGTCTTGTGCCACCCTGAGTACGGTCGCTACGCCTCAAATAAATATTCTTGGTTGCTTGATGTTAAACTTCGAATTATTATCTACATAACAATTCTACGTGAAGAAACTACATCAGGCGGAAACCTGACCGTGCAGTTCTGTGCAAACGCTTTATATCGGATTATTTGATAGGGTATCTCGACAAATGTCGCCTCAAGAATAAATCCCGGTCATGCGTGCTGTGCCCAAGAGAATCTCGGAATAAATCCGGACTTATTTCTTCGATGTTTCTTCTTTGCTTTTTGTTTTACACTTCACTATGGCCTGGGATCTCGTCATTCTACATACTCGTAGTCCTGATGATACAAAAGCACTAACGCAACAAGACAACCAACATAGCAATATATCCCGTCAAAAATGGAGTTGTCTTCGTATAGGAGCTATAACACTATTAGTCTATTTTACACTCATTGCAATATCTCATGGTTGGTACTTTCAAGGGTGACTTATCTACGTCTAACGTCAATACATCGATACGGGAAGTTTTATCAACACTGGGTAAAAGGTTGTCCCTGATGGATGAACAGATTTATATGATGCACAGCAAATTATCGACGATGACCGCAACATCAAAACCTCCACATCAACCAGAAGCAAAACCGACCCCTGATTGTCTTATCTGGGTTCGCTATTGGGTTGATAGCGAGTCTATACAAATAACCCCGCCGTGTACCTATTCTTGGTCAACTGCTAAGCAGATGATAAAAAAAGCCATCGAGCCAGCCATGAACGATGTCTCTACGGCAGATATATGGTTGTTGCACCCTACGCTGGGACGTCTCCACGAAGCAGATAAAGTAAAACAGGTTTTTCCTGTAGATCCCAATAAGCCAGTATTACTTTTCCCCAATAACCACGGTAATTTTGAAAAGAAGTTCTATTCATTGCTTACGTTTGCGTGTCTTTTTCTCATACATACAGATTCTAGAACGGAATTAAAAAAGCTAACAGGAATCCCTCTTCAAACGTCAACACGTTTATGTATACAATCGTCAGGTACATTCATGAATCAAAGTAAGATATTTGAACCATGTTTATCAGAGTTTCTTTCTTTTGGTGATCCGTTTTACATTATCCTATATCGGATGCTGCATAATAACTACAAGTTTACAAAGAATGACGTCCGATACCTGCAAAATCAACTATGCGAATCCAGCATAGAAAATGAGCCCTCCAGTTCCTTTATGTACCAATGTCTACTTTTAACCTGTTTTACTGCACCGATTATTCTATCTATAATTTCTTATAGGTTCTACGGTCGCAGAAGTGTCATGGATATTTCCAAATTTCTTGTCATACTATATCTCTCCCAGAGTTTGGTGTGGTTGACCTTGTATACCATATTCACTTTTTCGCCCTTTATTCCACTAGCTGCCACTTGGAAAGTTCTTAAAGCTAAAGTGGTACGTTATGCTACAGAGAAATGTCTCCGGAAGATCTACGAAGCAGCTACAAAATATCTATAAAATACTTTTTCTTTTTTTATTATGGTTTCAAGCTTTCCTCTACTTCACTGAATCTCTACCAAGGGATCTTAGGAAATTTACGTAAAGTATAGTGGCGTCTAAGCTGTAGCTTAATACTTGCCCCTTTGTTATCTTTATTAACTTCGTAAACATATTAGCTTCTACCAAATTCTGATACACCTTTGGTATTCCCTTCATGTACAAAAATTAATACACGAGGTTTCCCCTTCTACAGTTATAGCAGGGTCTACCCTATCAAACATACCACGATGAAGAAACATAAAGGTCAATGTCCTAGTTTGACTGCTATCCTGATATGTTTCGCTCGGTAACGTATCGCTTATCTGCTTGAGTTCTGATGACATAGAAATCATGACTGACTATCATACAGATATCAATGGTTGCCAGATATTAGGCCAAGTATTCATCTAGTATTCAGACGGAAATCGCGTTCTTCGGCAATCAAAAGACGATAGCTTCTGGAGCCAGTCTTCATCTTTATTAGAGTTTCTCGGAAGATTTACTGCTCGCAGTCGCATTTATAGAGGAAATGTATGTGTTGTAGCTGACATAATTATTCTAATCAAATGATGTAACGTCAAAAATCTTGGTAATACCATTCTCTATCCAAATAAACACAGTATCTTTCCGCAGGCATCCTCAAGTTCGCCTATGTCAATATCGCTATCCCACCGTATTAACAAAAATAAAAACTACCAAAATTGTATCGTGGTTTATCCTATCTGTTGGTAAGGAAACTAAAGTGGAGCGGTATGAGTGGAAGCAGATGCTTAAACTAAGCCTTGATGTAACACTCTCTCATGATCATGCAATGAAAGATTATGACTATGGTGCATACTGACTTAAACCGTAAAAACCTTATTTTGTCAAAATTCGAGCCTTTAAATCCCGACCATATCGTATCACTATAATTTCAATCTCAACACAGAATCTATCCGCACCTGTGGCGTGTAATCTCTTTATATTGACACCAGTAGGGCAAGTTTAGGATTGATGGAAGAGATTATATAATTTAATCATCCTGACCAATACGTCTATGTGAACGATATCGGCGGTTTGTGAACTTCTGAACTTCCTTATAAGCAATTGGCAGATATTCAGAAGTTTTGAAGATAAAAAATTATCTCCCAATTCGAAAGATGACAAGCAATCATATAATGTCTAAGTGATCCTAGTATTACGAATAAACACCATTGTTCGGAACAACTGTCGTTGTTTGATAGTATAAACAGGTTTAAAAGGAAAGCACCCGTTTGGCCCAGAGAAAGGCTTTCGAAAAAGACAGTATATGACATGCAGATACATGGGATTCATGCGACTTTTGGACATTCTGGAGAACTTGATTATCCTTCATTCTTGGCTCTGTTCCAAGCTCTCACTCAATTCACCAACGATCTGCTGATCTTCAACAGCGACTGAAGCAATCTGGTCCCCAGTTTCAATTCGGCCACGGTTTCTGGCGATTCGTTGTCTCTTAGTGATACGTCCCATGTTGAAATTAGAGAGGAAAAATACGTTTATCAGTATAAATATAAGTACGAGCTGTTCTATCATTGGTTAGCTGTATTTGATTATATGTTATACGAGTTACTCTAATTTGCACAGAGCTACAGTGCTATAGCAACATTACCTTGCCACCTTGTCAAAATTTGAGGTGGTCCAGCCTAATTTTCAGATTCCGACAAAACTTTGCGAGCTAATAAAGAATTCATAATTGCATATTTTAACAAAATTTCAGAGTAGAACTACAGTTAATATCATACTACAGGTATCTACTGTGAAAAAATTCAACAAATCTAGTTCTTCATCAAGTTATTACAATTGCCGTTTTTGTGTCGGAGTAACAAATATTTTTTACGGTTTAAGTCAGTATGCACCATAGCGCCTATTTTTCGACAATGGTCATTTAATATCCACGTAACTGATATCCCAGAGAATTCCGTTCAATAAGGCACTGCTCAAATATGCTCCACAATACTTATATTGACCATCATCGATTTGACACCTTTAAAAAAAGGCTAGGACGCATGGCATTCGATCAGAGCTGTCGACCGAAAATTTTGGTACGTTGAGCTTTAACATCTGGCTCCAAGAAAATGCGCTATGTCTGCTTTTTACAACTCTCATTTGGCCCAAAGGAAATCCCACCGTTTCGCTTTCTTCAATACCTTTTAGTGATAAGCTTCTGTAGGCAGTGCCCACGCAAATTCTAGTTTGTGTTTTGAGTGTGAGAAAGAAGCCTTATAATAGGTGACCTATATGAGGCTGACATGATTGAAAGAAACAAACAAACATCCAATTAAGATCCCTTCTCAATAAAATACTGCACTTAAAATAGACTCTCATCATGTGTGCTGTGCCTCAGAGAAATCTCGGAACAATTCCGGGTACATTTCTTCTATGCTTCTTGTTTTCTCTTTTTACCCTTCACCATGACTACGGTACCTGTTCATGATAATTTTGATTCAAGAGCGCAAGAGCAGCAACAGATGAATATTATATACCGTCTAACATGGGATAATCTTCGATATAAAATACTAATAGTGTCGTTAATCTTCATTGCAGCATCTTATGGTTGGTACTTCCAGAAATGGCTATCTATGTCAAACAAAAATTCATCAATGCAGGAGAACCTGTCAATGCTGGACAGCATGGTATCTATGATCAACGAGCAGTTGTCTATGATGAACGAAAAGTTGTCGATGTTGAACCCAAAGGCTCCAGAGATGCCAAAAACTCCCCTTCAACCAGCAACAAAGCCAAATCCCAACTGTCTTATATGGGTTCGTTATTGAGTAGACAGTGAGCCTGTAGAAATAGCCGCACCATGTACCTATTCTTGGGTAGCTGTCAGTAAGATGATAAAAAAAGCCATCGAACCATCAAGGGATAATTTCTCTACAAGCGACATGTGGTTGTTACACCCTACCTTGGGACGTCTCCGCGAGGCAGATAAAGTATAACGGGGCTTTCCCGTAGATTTCGATGAGCCAGTATTAATTTTTCCCGATAGCTATGGTGATCAGGAAAAAATATCGTTTACTACTTATGTTTGTGCCTACATATCCTACACACAGACTCTCGGATGGAATTAAAGATGCGAATAGGGATTCCTCTTCAAACATCAACATGACTATGTATACAATCGTCAGGTAAGCTCACTAATCAAAATAAGAGGTTTGAACCACGATTACCAGAATCACATTCCTTTGATGATCCGTTTTACAATGATCTGTACCGCCTGCTGTATAACCGCAAGTTTACAAAGGATGACGTTCAGAGTCTAAAAGATCAAATATGCAAATCTAGCATTGATAGCAAAAGCTCTGGTTTCCTTGGATGGCATTGGTTATATTGGACTTGGATTACCATTTATCACTTTCTTTTTGCTTAAATGACCGTGGTCCTGAAAGCGTGCTTGTTTTCTGTATGCTGGTAGTATATTATAGTATGTACTGTCTATTATGGTAGATGGTGTCTATCAGCTTATATCTTTTCTTCGCAATTCGTTTCATTATGTCGTATGTGGAAGTCCTTTAATGTAAAAGTAACATGCTTATAAAAGAGCGTTATACGAATAATCATGTACTATATTTTATCATAAGGAAGAATATGTCTCGTAATCACCATAGCTATCCTACTCGAATGAGGTAACGGAGCTCTTGGCAATACTAGTCTCTAACCAAATAAACACGACTGTCTTTCCGCAGGCATAACATAGTGCATCTTCAAGTTCATCTATATCAATATCAGCTGTTCCCACTGTATTCACAAACAAAGATTACCAAAATTGCATTATGGTTCGTCCTATCTGTTGGCAAAGAATTAAAGAGGAGAAGTAGAGGAACTGTATGATTGATGTTGGATATGTGGTACATTACATGGGAGATAGGTCTTAATAACTATACATCGCGTATCCCCAAGGGCCGAGCCAATCATATATCGCAATACGGGAGTGTGAGAGTGTCCCCATGGACACATTAGGCTAATATAGAATTAAAGATGTCTGGAAGGGGTTGAAGGCAAACTTATACATTGCTGCAAAGCGAAGCAGCGGCGCCATGGTTTTGTACTTTGGGAGTCTGGAGAGTACCAGAAACACGCTCGAGTATTCAGCAGTGGTGATACCCAAATGGGATTGAAGACAGATATTGTCGTGGTTAACGTATACCAAAATGCATTTGCTGAACTGGGGTGTCAACTTTAATGTTGTGTTCTCGCGATGCATCTGCTTGCAGTACTTCGTACATCAATATTACCGCTTCTACAGCTACCACTGCAACATCCTTATATTTCTTGCCACAGTATCTTCTTCTTGAACTATCATTGTATCCTTTTCCGCATTGACTTCTTATTCATCGCTGTCATCTACTATATATTCGCAAAGAATGCTCCTTGTAAAAGAGATGTGCAGCAAGGCATTCATTACGGAAAGTGCTTTTCACTTCGGTCAGAAAACTTTGGCCTTTCGTTCCCATCCGACTGCATATTTCATCATTGTATACTATCCTTTTGCCAATAGAATCTTCAGCTTTAAATCATACATCCTTTTCGCCGTAATTTTTTTTTCATATAGCCCTATTCTTTTAGGCACTTCTCTGATGCGTTACGAAGCGAGAAGCACTGCTGACCTATCAGATAGAAACCCGACTATGCGGGCTTTGTACAAATGGGGTGTCAATAAAATACCGAATTGAGAAGAACTCCAGTCATGTGTACTGTGCCCAAGACAAACATCGGATTAAATAGAGAACCTTTCCTTTCATTTTTGTTTGCTCTTTCGCACTTTATCATGACTGCCGTACATCTCCATGACCATTCCGATTCAAGAGCACAAAGGCAACAACGGATGGACCGGGAGGAAAATATATCCCGCTTTAAATGGGATAGCCTTCTCGCAGAATATAAAATACTAGTAGCCGTGTTAATCTTCTTTGCAGCATCTTATGCTTGCCAGGGGTTCCTATTTATGTCAAACAGAGGTTCATCGATGCCGGAGAGCATATCAATATTGGACAAAAGAGTATCCACGATCAACGAACAGTTGCCTGTGATGATCGAGAAGTTGTCGATGTTGAGCCCAAAGACTCCAGAGATGCCAAAAGCTCCACATCAACCAGAAATAAGGCCAATTCCTGACTGTATTATCTGGGTTCACTATTGGGTAGATAGCGAGCCAATACAAATAACTGTCCCATGTACCTATTCTTGGTCATCTGTCAAGCAAATTATAAAAAAAAAAAAGCCGTCGAGCCAGTAATGAGCGATGTCTCTACGACAGATATATGGTTATTACACTCTATACAATCGTCAGATACATTTACAAGTCAAAAGCCAAATATTTGAACCATCTACAGAATCGCTTTCCGTTGATGATCCATTTTACATTGCCCTGTATCGTATACTTCATAACTACAAGTTTGCAAAGAATGACATCCAGAGACTTCAAAATCGACTGTGGAAATCTAGCATAGATAGTGGAATTTCCTGTACCTTTTAATAATATCGTTTACTTCTGACATTTATTACCATGGCAATCATTGCTTTTCCTTTTGCTTACAACTTGGACGATTTCCAATGTGGCATAACGGCTTTGGTTCATCTTGTCCTATTTATATCTTACAAGGTGCTGTGTGGTTACTCGGGCCTATCATCGTATATATTTTTTTCGGACAGAAATGCTATTTGATGTCACTTGGGAAGTTTACATAGCTAAAATGATAACGTTTATAAAAAAAACGTCGTAACCCAAATTTCTGGTACAATTTGCTTTGGCTAGTGACTATTGGTTCCAACAAGGTAACCATGTCTCTTCCATACAATCCTCATTTTGAACAAAAACCATCATACCATTCGCCTTTTTGATTTTTTTTAGTGATAGGCTTCTGTAGACAGTACTAAAGTAGACCTTAGCTTGTGTATCAAGCGAGAAATAGAAACGTTAGAATAGACGACATAACATCTAATTAAGGTCTTGTGCCACCCTGAGTACGGTCGCTACGCCTCAAATAAATATTCTTGGTTGCTTGATGTTAAACTTCGAATTATTATCTACATAACAATTCTACGTGAAGAAACTACATCAGGCGGAAACCTGACCGTGCAGTTCTGTGCAAACGCTTTATATCGGATTATTTGATAGGGTATCTCGACAAATGTCGCCTCAAGAATAAATCCCGGTCATGCGTGCTGTGCCCAAGAGAATCTCGGAATAAATCCGGACTTATTTCTTCGATGTTTCTTCTTTGCTTTTTGTTTTACACTTCACTATGGCCTGGGATCTCGTCATTCTACATACTCGTAGTCCTGATGATACAAAAGCACTAACGCAACAAGACAACCAACATAGCAATATATCCCGTCAAAAATGGAGTTGTCTTCGTATAGGAGCTATAACACTATTAGTCTATTTTATACTCATTGCAATATCTCATGGTTGGTACTTTCAAGGGTGACTTATCTACGTCTAACGTCAATACATCGATACGGGAAGTTTTATCAACACTGGGCAAAAGGTTGTCCCTGATGGATGAACAGATTTATATGATGCACAGTAAATTATCGACGGTGACCGCAACATCAAAACCTCCACATCAACCAGAAGCAAAACCGATCCCAACTTGTATTATCTGGGTTCGCTATTGGGTTGATAGCGAGCCAATACAAATAACTGTCCCATGTATCTATTCTTGGTCATCTGTCAAGCAAATTATAAAAAAAGCCGTCGAGCCAGTGATGAGCGATGTCTCTACGATAGATATATGGTTATTACACTCTACGCTGGGACGTCTCCAGGAGGCAAATAAAGTAGACCATATTTCTCCCGTTAATTTCGATAAACCAGTATTGGTTTTCCCCAATAACTATGGTAACCATGAAAAATATACTGTTCGTTACTTACTCTACATCTCATACACACAGAGACTCAAATGGAATTAAAGAAGCGAACAGGCATCTCTCTTCAAACGTCAACACGACTATGTATACAATTGTCAGGTACGGTTACAAGTCAAAAGTCAAATATTTGAACCATATATACAGAATCGCTTTCCTTCGATGATCCGTTTTACATTGCCCTGTATCGTATATTTCATAACAACAAGTTTACAAAGAATGACATCCAGAGACTTCAAAATCGACTGTGCAAATCTAGCATAGACAGTGGAACTTCCTGTTCCTTTCAATACTTTCGTTTATTTCTGACATTTAGTACCATGGCAATTATTGTTTTTTCTTTTGTTTACAAGTTCGACAATTTCCAATGTGGCATACAAGCTTTGGTTCTTCTTGTCCTATTTTATATCTTACAAGGTGTTGTGTGGTTTCTTGTGCCCATAATCCTATTTTTTTTTCGCACAGAAATGCTGCTTGATGTCACTTGAGAAGTTTCCGTAGCTAAAATGGTAATGTTTATAAATAAAACGTTGTAAGAGTGACCCATTCACTCGATTTTATCAGTGAAAGTCCTGTCTCGTAATCTATATAGTTGTCCTACTCAAATGATGTAATGTATGAGACACGGAAAACATATTTCTGGATAAACAGTGTCTTTCCGCAGCTATAGTATAATGCGCTGTCAAGTTCCTCTATGTCAAAGCCGCCGTCCCGTTGTAATCATAAAAATAAAGATTACCAAAACTGCATCGCGATTTATTATTAAAGAAGCAAACTGAGAAATATTAGGCAACTAATCTAAGAAAAAAAGGAAGGTATGTGAACGTATGACAAATGTTAGGAATTATGGTGGTGTATAAGTAATAAAAATAAACAGCGTTTTAGTAGGAGGATTCTGAATCCGAATCACCATCGTGATGGAGCGTAACTATTGTTGATGAGTTGAATATCTTTTATATTAGTGGCCTGTCTTACCTGAATTAAATTTTTCAAAGGGGTTATCATCGGAGTCTATGGGAATGACCGTGTTGTCGGCTTCAAGATCGAGGCTCAGACTTTCAGGTGGCATCTTGCGGAAATTAATAGCATCAATTCCATCTGGTTTTTGAACCAAGGGAATAATGGGAGGGCAACAATGACGAAGCAAAGCAAAGTTAATGCTCTTAAAAAATGGGTGGGCTTTGGCGTCAGCTGCCCCGGCGCGGGAACCCAAACGTCGGGTTTCATCCTTATGCAGTAATTTCCTGATAAAATTTTTGCATGAACTTGACAGGTGAGCCCGGTAAGGTTCAGGTTGTTCAGGAAACAGGGGGTCACTGTGCAAGATTCGTGAAAACGTATCATTTCGGTTATGACCTTTGAATGGTGTTGTACCGTACTGTAGAGTGTACTCAGTTTATCTTTTCTTGACACTATCAGTATTACTTACCAACATCTCATAGATCAAAATGCCCAATGTCCACCAATCGACAGCACTGGCGTGACCACAACCTTTGATCACCTCTGGGGCAATGTACTCTAACGAGAAAATAGGTTCCAATTTTTTCACGGAAAAGAGAACTTACCTTCCGTCCCAACAAAACTGTTCGTCCGTAAATTATTCACACAGCTACGGGTGTCCAAACATAAAGCCTATATTCGTGTTAAGTCAGCTAGCAATAAATTATTCTTACATGGTGCGATGAGCCAGATTTGATCACGCTGGGCTTTCCAGGAGGATGAGAGCCTTTGCTCAGATCAAAATCTGTCAACATAATGTGGCCACTTTGATGTAGTAGAATATCTAGGATGCGAGTAAATAAAATGAATAAACTTTGTTCGTTGACTTACTTTCTGGTTTAAGGTCACGATAGATGTGGCCTTGCAAATGGAGATATTCCAAGGCGGCTATTACCTCAGCGGCGTAGAATTTAGCACCTTCTTCATTTAGACACTTTCCCGGACGTAATTGTAGTGCTAACCGTTCATTTGTTATTAGCGCTATTGTGAATTTCTTTTTTACCTACCTCGGAAGAATTCACCTCCCATACAATACTCCATTACAAAGTAAAGATAGTCGTGACTTTGGAACGAATGATACAAGGTCACAATAAAAGGGTGATTAGAAGTAGTTAGAATTTCTTGTTCTGCCAGCGCGCGTTTAATTTTGTTTCGTCTGAGCATCTCCCGTTTTGACAAGACTAGCAAAAACAAAAAAAGGATTTAAAATCATTTTCTCTTCTCTTCTCTTGTTTTTCCTCACCTTTCATAGCATATAATTTGTTCGTTTCTTTTTGCTTTACCATGTAGACTTTACCCACGTCGCCTTTACCAAGCATTCTGATTTTTACAAAACTAGAAGGACCAACTTCAACGGTTTTGACTTTGATGCTGCTGCTAGAGTATGTACGTCTACATAAACGTAGGCGCTGAAGTTGAGGTGGTTGTGGTTGTCCTCGATGTAACGAAGCGTAAGTTGGGATGTCAGAGTCGTTCGGTTGGGTATGCGCTAATAACTTCGCATTCGGAGCAGAAGCAATTCTGCGAATAGTCTTGTTTTGGGTAAGAGTGGAGGAGAACCAAGAATTGCTTTTTACACATTTTTGGACAGCGGAATCTTCAAAGGTGTTTGGTATGGTAAATGAAGGTTCGACTTCTCGCGGTTGTGGAAGTAAAAGTGACTTGAGCCTAGACGGTAATTGGACGGAATGGGATGGCGGAGGCGCAGTGATCTCTGGCTTTACGAGATCCATATCCATATGAGTTACAGCTGCCATGACAGCAAAGAAAAACCAAAGAAAGTAAGGAAAAAGAAGAAGGTATAATAAGACTGAGAAATAAAAAAAAAAAAGCGCCGGAAATTGTCAAAAAATTGTATGCCGTATTTGTCCAACTTCCTTTTTCTTCGATCAGCGCGTCGAACGTTAAATGTTTGGAACTTTTTTACAAAGCATTTCCGCAATACAAATTCGGCAACCAGTAAAATATCTTTCAGAGAACAAACAACAACACACATCTTTTCCAAAATTCTCACGTAAGTGGTTTATCTTGTGTCGCAATTCAAACCTTATCTTATCGTTGCGCTATTTAATCCTAAAAGAAATTCTACGCTTTGTTTCTTTGGTGAATGGAAAAACAGAACTCTTGTATTGCAAAAATTCAGACTCGCTTTTACACTGCTGTAAAGACAATTGGTTCAGGGCCACCAAAATGGGTCACCGATCTGAATTTGAAGTGCGACAAAACTGATTGGGCTATTTCAAGAGAACCAGTCCTGTGAATTTGGGTCAGCATGGCAATGGAGAGCGTAAGATGGAGACTTGGGACAGACGGTACAAGTAGTTTTCGTATTACCCATTTTGTACACTTGAAGGAGCTTATCTTCTGTCAAAGTCACTGTTGGCCTGACAAATAGTAGCAGCCAATTTTTTAAACCCTGGTACAAGTCGTGTGTTGCCAACACTCTTTTGCCTTCCATAGAGAGCAACAGATCTGGAAGCCAGCGCATCCTGGATACTCTCCGCAACGGAAAGATATAACAGAATAATTTTTGCTATGAAAATTCTCGTCATCGACCGCCAATCATTGGGTTATGTTGCAATGGTAATCGTAGCCACAGGAGATCCGATAACTATATTTTCTAAATTACATTTTTATAGTAACCAACAATATCAATCAGAAAAGCTTTGATATTGCGTACACAGTCTCAAGCACATTAAATGTGATCTATCATATCAAAGTTGACAGGAAGCAATATCAATGTGAGTAGCTGATAGATCTCGTGGGTAAGTTTATTTAGACTTCACAAGGGTGACTGTAAAGTTATTTGTGGAAGAGTTTGTGGGAATCAGTGGACAAGAATAAATAGATGATCACGTGCGGATGATCTTCATCCTTTGTGATGCATTTTTCATTTATTGCTACCCGCGTGATACAGGTCAGATGAATGAAATAGCGCTTTGCAAGAGAAACCAAAACAGGTTGTAGCACCAAAATCAACTATCCAGGTAGTCGATTGACGAAACAGGAACTAGGACCTTGTATACACGCGCGTATTACACATTACTATGTATTCGCTTTCTGATACTTAGTTGATACGCTTCTCTATTCGCGCAGCCACTCTCATCATTTTAAACTTCACTTTAACACGATTAATCATGTGTGATTCCATGCACCATCGTCATGTTGAGCTATCAAGTCGATTGAGTAGTGCCAGACTTCGGTTTCTGTAAATGAAAATACTATATTCTGTGCCTAATAAAGCCGGTACTCAATATTGAATGATAACTTTGACTTTGTGTGTCATAGATTGAATAGTTCATACAGCAATTTACCTCGGCAAAAGCACGTTCGCTACAAACATAAGGAAGAGCAACGATACTGTATATAGAAAGTAGGATTATCAATAGAACCCACATAAGTTTGTCTACAGGAAAGCTGTGGAACAAACCAATGAACTGGATGGTATTGGTGAGTCATTGTGAGCAGAACTTCACAAACACATAGTAAATTTACCTTTTATACAACTTCTGATTGTGCAATAGCACACACAAATGTCAACATCGTCCAATTTTTTTTTAGTTCGTTGGTTTCAGACCAAAAAAAACCATGGATGCGTCACTGGGGACAATTTTTGTCCCGATGTTCATATTCTGCACATTATTGGCTCAGGTGCAAATCCCTTATCGGGTTTCTTTTCCCTTCTTTCACTTTCCACCATCTCTAACCATCATGTCACAGGAAAGTTTCCTTTGATTTCTGTTAGCATGGTGAGACTGACAGGTCTTAATACATAGTCGAGTTCCGAACATTGCCCTCGTCGTGTCAGTTTTGACCTAACTCATAACACTGTTCACGTCCTGCCTACTTTGAAAGAGTGCCATGCAGAAGCCAATCGACGCAATAAGGAGGCTTGGGAACGTCGAAACTCGGTTCTTGACATGCTCGATGACTCAATTATCTCCGAAATCGAGCACGATGTGTGCACCTGCTCGCGTTCTGCTGCCCATCCAGAGCCACTACTGCCGCTAAAAAGCTGCTTGAAAAAGCCTAAGGATGAGCCTGTGGAGCAGAAAAAGAAAACCAAGAAGTCGAACAATAAGAAACGTAAGAGAAGTCATTCCAAGGGAGCCTTCTGTGGACAAGAGCGGAGTAAGTGGTCGTAGCACTTGAGTACACGTGAGAGAGATACTTACGCCTTGCCATACAAGCCCATCCATTCATAGCTCCCCACCTGCCAGTACATTGAATCTCAGTGTGGGCACGGTCCCACGACGGAAAGTACGACAGTGAATGGCAGCGTCAATCTACGGAATGTCCTAAGCAACAGTTCCGACGGCTGCGTCGATTTCTATTCTATTCCTTTCAGAGGAGAAAGAAGAAAAGGAAGAAGAAGAGGAAGAAGAGGAGACAAGAGCACAATGCAAACAGTATGACATTGAATCGTGTGGAGATAAGGTACCTTCCCTATGCAACAGGGCAATATTCTGCTTGAACGTGAGTTCGAGACAGCCTTCTATATTTACTCTCAGGACACATGCTTATTCTGGATGATCGTCAAAGGGAGCTGCAATCATAATAGTAAATAGGATCAACATTATTAAAGAAAAAGGTCACCTGTGCAGCGTTACCTAATGTTTTCTCCTAAATTTCTTGTGTGTATGTGCGCATACGCATACACAAAAGATGCACGATCAATTGATAAGACACTTCTTTTTTCTTCATTTCCTGGCACCCTTTTCTTTCTTTCTTTCCCTTTCCTTTCACTCCTTTAAAGTACTTTCATGTTGGAGCAGGTAAATGGGACCGTGGTGTCTTCGAGTTGCTTATGATTATGATAGAACCAGTCATTTTTTATTAATCCTTGGGAGAAACAGGTAGCACGACAATATAGACTTGTGGCCCTTATGATCTCATAGATTCCCGTGCAGTCCTTTGACGCTATCCCAGAAACAGAACCAACATCACAGTACAGCACTCTGCATGACGATTCTGTCGATCCAATAGATGCTTCATTTTGGCTTGGTGGACCGATTGAACAAAGCCAAGATGATCCAGAAACTGAACGACTAATGAAATTAAGAGCCTCATTACCTTACCGAAGACATTCGCTAGCACACCCCGAACCTCTCAATAACTCTGTATTTCCATCGAGACAGCGTTCGCCTTCATCCTCCTTTCTCGCGGCGAAAAGCGTAATTCAAAATGATAGCATTGGATCCATCTGGTCTCAACCCAAAACCACCACCAACAACCGTAATAGTCACCTTTCATCCCTATTCCCTAGACCACAGCAAGTCTCCCCATCCCCCTCGACCTCCTCGTCCCTTTTTCCACGCCCATCTTTTGGCGAAATGGGACCTACTCGGAGATTATCCTTATCACCGTTGCCTAGCGATCACGCCAATGATTATTTTGAACCTCGAGATATGCTGTCTAGGTAAAGAACCCTTGCATAAATTTTTAGTTAAACTTTGAATGCATGTCCTCAGCGTTCCCGAGGAACCATCCATCGTCCCGTACCGACGACACTCTTTAGCTGGCCCGCTCCTTCCCGTAGCGCCATCTTCCCGCTCTGCACAGTACCAATTTCCTAACCGCCTTCTATCTTCTGATCTATTGGAATCTGTCGATGCTTGTTTGGACCAGCCATCATGGTGCATGGTGGAGTTTAAGGCTGGAAGAGCTGAGATCTACTACAGCCTTTGTCCGGTCGAGACAGATGACTGGGTAATTGTCGAGGCTGATCGTGGTCGTGATCTCGGAAAGGTTGTTGCGAAAGATCTTCCGCCGAACCAGATAACACTTTTGCTTCAATCAACAAACTCACCCGAAAGTCGTACTAGCGAGAGTTCGCCTAAACGCGTTTGTCGCCTGGCTACAGCTTCCGAAATCACACTGCTTGTGACGAAACGACAGGATGAACAAAAAGCTTTATTAATTTGTCAAACGAAAAGTAGACAGAAAAACCTGCTAATGGATATTGTGGATGCAGAGTATCAATGGTAAGCCAATTGAAAGTGGAGAATAAATGCTTAGTTGAGTTACAGGGATCGCCGTAAATTGACATTCTATTTTGTGGCCGAGCGACGAGTCGATTTTCGGGAGTTGGTGAGGGATTTGTTTAAGATTTACAAGACACGTATATGGATGTAAGTGCGAGATTAAACCATGGTGATATCCGACAATAATCACTGTACGAAATGCAGGTGCTCCGTCAATACAGTGGGAAAGAAACCACCCATGTAATTCATGTCCGTGCCTACTTTGATTTCTCGTCTTTCCCTTACTTAATTACGCGCTACATTACTACTAGACAACTTGACTATGAGTTCATTTCTTTTTAATCTCGTTATTTTTTATTGTCTTTTGAGTGCACATAAAGTTTTTCATTATAAACAATAACCGTTGCAGACGATCATTTTCAGCTGACATGCTGCAGAATTAACAACTATCACCAGCTTTACTTGAAAATGTCTCCTACACCATCCTCCTTTTATAGCGGCTTATTATGCATCAAAGATGACAGTTTAGTACAACACGTTGTGCAGGGACATTTCATTGATGAATGTTCCCGGTTTCTTGCTCCTCAACTCACGAGGTGGTGGTAACGTTTGTAGCCACTGTAATGCGCTAAGTCCTTGATGTCCATCATTTGACACAATTACGTTTGCCATCCTATATATGGACCACCCTACGTATTTGTTTCACGTTGCAACTACGGGATCAGTGTTTCCCTATTTGACATATTATCCGGTGCTCAAGAAATAAAGGAGCACTCGGAATTAGAAGTGCCAAAGATGTCAAGAGCCTGCACGCCTTCCCAGTCCTTTATTATCAAGTAAAATATTGTGAAATAAAAAGTAAAGTAATATTGTCATCACAATACTTAGACCATATTATCGATTTGCTTCTATAGCTACCAGTTGCATATATATGCTGTCTTTTTGGTTACCCGAGACACCCGTAAGAAAAAGCCATGCCAAGTAAAAGAAACCCCTGAATCATAAATCAACACACTATGACTACCAGAAAGATGGTTAGTCCCTAAGGTAGCATTGATAGCTGGTACTCTATTCTCTCTTCACGTTTATCTGACAAGTCAAGTCGTGCTACAGGTCCCCTGTTGGATAAACATTGTGCATCATGTCATTCCGTATTCTAGGCAGTAGATGCCTGATGACCCAACATAATGGAGTGTCTTTTGATCCAATCTATAATATGCTGTATTTTCCAAAGTTCTTTAGTGTCTTGCCCCAAAATCGGGGTAGTTTCCTGCGGCGAGACATTTGGTGATTGATGATATGCCGGAGCTACAAGGCTCTCGCAACGTTGGGAAAGGCTCCCAAGGATTATGGTGTCATACTGGGTATTGTTCAAAGTACGATTAATTAAAAGCCAGATCAACACATAAGGTATGGGATAAATGGATGCTTGAAAATGTATATAAGAATATCGTTACGAAGATCAGCGATAATGATGGTCTTACCGAATGCTTTGAACCAAGACGATAGGCCATAAATCGTACAGTCTAATTTTATTCGCCTGCAATGGTACCATCAGTTTGAGTTTTGGGTGCATCTTCGTACCAAAGCAGTGTATCGATTTTTCCCACGATCTTGAGGAAGCATTTGCTCTATATGTAATGAGGAACGCCTACCATAGGAATAATTGTTGAAAGAAAATATATTAGATGATCACAATCCTGGAGAACTCGTGAAGTCTTTACCGGTTGCGACTATGAAAACGAAGGAAGTGTAGCAAGACATAAAATAAATAAAAGCACCAAAACTAAGTTGATATAAAACGGTTTCAGGTTGTGCAAAACGGGTTGATGACAAGTTTTGATTAATTTATTTGACGTTTACTAATTTCTGCATGTCATTCGGATGTATTTCTTTAGGCGCATGTGATTATGGTAGCGCTGCAATGATCACTAAACTTGATGCTACCTACTTGCCTATTGTTGGAGCTATCATGGTATAGTGCAACCCATCACTTAGATGACACTGTTTATATATGACCAGCCCTTTGTCAACATACCGTATTCGACAAATATATTGTATTCGAAGGGCAGCGCTTACTTCACCGAACTGTTCAGCTAATCAAATCAATGCTCGCGCAACGGGGCTTATTTCCCAGACAAGAACAAGCGCTACCTGGCACAGAAAAATCTATGCCACAGAATTTTCTTAATTTGCTCGAGATCGATGGATTGCAGCCTCTGTTATCTGGCTCAAAGTTGGTCAACCACTAATGCTAATACGTAGCCTTAACACCAATTGCGGTCTCACACTGGCACTAGGCTGATCTGCAAAAGACTTATGGCCCATATAACTCAAGGAGAGACTTCCATTAGTGACTATGTTGGTATACAGTCATCTGAGGTGGACCCTTTGCTGCTCATTTTATCACGACATCATCTTCCTCTCCATGTAGCTTTGGCAACGACCATCAGTAAAAGCCTAGATAGCCCTTAGAGAATGTGGGCCCGTACTCTCCCGGCCTATATTTTCCAGGATGGTATGTTTGCTCTCTCGTGTATGTCATCTCCAAGCAACGTCATGATATTTCTTCCTCTAACTACCAACTATTCCACTGTACTCGCGCATATTACATGGTGCATCGTTTACAGAAACACTCTGACACGGTAACTACAACTTCCTCCTTTTTGGGAAAAGTGGATAACGAGAAGAATCAGTGAGACTAAATGTATCATTTTATTGAACACAAACAATGATTGTTTATATTGAAATCACTGCTGAAGAATTAGTAATAGAAACAATTGGTAGATACTTTGAGACTCTTGGTGGAGCTTTATTCAAAAGTAATACATTCGATTATAAATGTTTACTAGCAGTGTTATATTTTTTGCATGCTTAGTTATTTCTCTTGGTGATCCTAGTACGCGAAAGCACCGAGCAAACATGGTAGATTGATGACGATGAAGAATTATTAATCTTCTTGTTAGAGAAGCTGTCATTGAGATGAGCCTGAATAGCCGCCATCCAATGCATGAGTCAGGGGCACTTACTAATGTTGTAGCTATTGCTACGATTGTAGTCACCGTAATTGTTTTGTCGCACTAATCATGAGATAGGATGTGCCTGGGTGCCTTAAGATCATAACAGAGTGCCCTGGTATATCAGATTGTAATAACCCTTAAATATATATATGATTACTGCAGATTCATATATGTGGATGTCGTACCAATGATATGAGACATTCATATAAAAATCGTTTAAACTTAGAGGATAAAGCGTGTATGAGCTTGTGTTATGTCAAATTCGACAACTGCTGGCCTAGATGAACTGGGCTGAGTATAGACAGATTATTCTTCCATATAATTTGTGTTCACATTCCCTAATGCGGTCTTCTCTGTAGCGGATTATAAAACTTTGGAGAAAGACACTGTGGAAGGAAGCTGGGACATAATCGGGAGACTACACTTATGAAAGCCCGTTTCAAAGTCCTCCATAGACTCATCAGAATAAAGGGCACCAACATTTCGCACATGATTAGCTCTGAATAAAATGCTGGACAGTAGCAGATAATGATATAACATCGTCTATTTTCTTCTCTTTTTTTTTTTTTTTTTAAGAAAAACAATCCAAGAACCTATCTGAAAATATCAATTACTTTTTATATCTCTCTGCCTGCTGCTATGATGCTTTATTCCCCCTGTGGATGTGGAAAATTTTGCCTCCCCAAAATGAACTCATACTTCAGCGATACATTAGCAACGTCAAACATTAGTTATATAAGTGGAGAAACAAACAAGTTGGGCAAAATTTGTATGTTAATCCGCGATCGTCACAAACAGAGGTCTCTCCCTTTAATTCTAGCGTTACTGAATCAAACCTCGATAATTGACATTTTGCATTTCAGATATAGCACCCGAATGATATATTCCAGATACAGTCAAACAATTGTCTAATGAATACAGAACATTCTCTGAGTTTCGCCGATAATAGAAATGCTATAGTATTACAAAGGTTGTCGGTGTTTTTGCTTGAGATAAAAGGAAGACTAAAAAACGTTTTACTAACCAGTTTTTTCGTACAAGCTTTACAGCGCTTCCTTAGTTACTTTCACCTACATTCATACCCTCAAGTCGCGTATCTCAGATGGCAAGAACTAAAGGTACAAAAAATCGAAAGGGTCATAAGGCCGGACGACCCAAGAAACCAACTATCATCCCGAGAGGGCAAAGAACACTCGGTTCCTATGCAAGCCATTCTTCAGCTTCTACAAGCAGAAGGGAGACTATTTCCCGTTCCCAAGAAGGTGAAGGCAATCCCGACAGCATTGTTGCTGAGACCAATTTCGAAGAGGTACATATGTTCACGATCCGCTTTAACTTTAGCTTATCCTGTTTAAGATGGATACAAGCAGTGATATGCTTGGAATAGGCTCTATAGTTAGAGCTACAGAAGCGATGTCTGGATCCGCAGTCGAAGAGTGTCCCTCTGAAACAAATGTCGAAATGCAAGATGACATTTCTGGTCTGGATCACCGGGAGAACGATGAGGAAGAAAATGATGGGGCAGACAATGAGAAAGAGAATGACAATGACGAACAAGATCCGAAAGGCGTCTTGGCCAATTATTTCGCGTCAATCCAGGAGCGGCTACAAAGTGGCAGCCTGAAGTTGGAAGAGTATTATAAAGGGGGTTCTTTCTGGATCGATCCTTTGCCACCTCTTGCGGCATTGCGTAAAAAGATGGATCCCAGCGTCCTTTACTATCCAAGAATATTTTTGTGGATACCTTCTCTTTTGGTTTCGGAAAGACTGAGATGCCCAAACTGTGGATCAAGCCTGGAGAACAAAGGCTACAACAAGAATCCACATGCTCGCCGGATTATTGATATGAAGAAGTATGAACATGCTATTTATCGTCATTAAGTCTAACATTGTGGTATGACAGCTGCTTTTATGTCATGTCAATGAGATACCGTTGTACCTCCTGTTCCACGAGTCTGAATGGGGATGACAAGAGAATTCTTACCAACCTTCCCCAAAACTTGCAAGCTCAGTTCCCGGCATATCTAACCCACCGCAGCGGTGTCTCCAAAGATCTTTGCGATCAGTTACGCTGGTCGGTCCAAAACTCTGGTGGACCCAAGCGCTTTGCTGCTCTACTGCGTGAACTGCACATGCTCACGCATAATCGGCTGGAAAAATTATACCTACAGACCGTGGAGGCGAAAAAGCGGTTGACAGACCATTTCGGATCAGTAACATACCCTCCATTTTCTGCATTTCATGATAAGTCAGGATACGCTGGACACGTTCCGACACCAACATACCTACGCCAAGTGTATACCTCTTTGCTTGACAATATGCGACCTATGTTAGATAAGCAAATGATGATGTTAGATGGGAAAGTGCTAAAAGGCGACCATTCATTCAAGATAATTAAGCACCTAGCGACACTTGAGGGAGGTACCCCAGCGTTTACAGCTTTATACACAGTATGCAATGAGTATGAAGAAATACGCATGCAGCTGCTGGTACCAACAAAATCTTTGTCACATCTGAGAAGTTCGTTCGAGGAAATGCGCAAAGCATACCGCCTCTATGGCCATGTACAACCGCAAATTTTTTTTACCGACAACGTTGCCAACGACAAGCATTTTCTCGAATCTGTCCTTCCCTCATTGAAGCTAGGAGTACAGCCTACTCAAACGTGCCTAGATCACCAACTACAGCACTTCAATTTTCCGCAAGACGTTCAGGTTCACTATCTACAGAATGAAGAAAGTGTCAGTGAGGCTGTAGATACGATTATGGATACAGCATCAGACAATCAGAAGCTTATTACCGGCTTTGACTGCGAATGGCTATTTGAAAAATCGACAGGAAAAACCGGCAAAGTCTCCGTTGTACAGATCGCGTATGAAAAAAGGATTTTGGTGATACAGCTACATCAGCAGCTTCCTGCATCCCTTCGCGCTCTTTTGCAAGATGTAAATGCAATTAAAGTAGGAAGACAGATTGGAGGCGACTTTGCCAAGTTGCAACGCGATTATGGCGTTGACTGTCGCGGGTCCATTGAACTAGGGACATACTGTAAGGACAAAGGTGTCATCGACAATAGATCAATGAGTTTAGCCGACATCTGCGCTGTTGTGCTTGCTAAGAAGCTTCCAAAAGAGACCAGCATACGCTGTAGTAACTGGGAATCGCATCTCAACAGAGAGCAGCTTGAATATGCGGCGCTGGACGCCTGGGCATCGTTAGAAATATACCAGAAATTGAAAAGTATCTGCCACCGCGTGGTTGCTCCTGTGATGCCGGGAATGCAGATTGTCTACCCCGGTACCATCACCTCGAGACCGGCAGCATATGGTACTGTGTGCGAGCAGCCTGATACATACCAAGGAAACCGCATTACAAAAAGACGAGCATTGATATCCATTAGTGAAGTCCTGATACCTGGCATGTTGCTCCCGATATCGGGGAAAACTTTGGATCAGCTTGGACCAACACCATTCTCAGTAGTTGTTGATATCGCTACGCTTCGGTCCAACGTTCCAAAAGTAGGATATCTGTCAACGCAAGCTGTCGAAGAAACTGCTTCCGAGAGGATGGATGGCGTTGATGGCGATAGCATTGCTGACGATAGCATTGCTGACAACGATGATGATACCAGCAGTGACGATACCAG